>JAPKLW010001100.1:36227-68469 GCA_026898455.1 Plectranthus barbatus
AAGCAAGTAGCTACTGGGGAAGGGAAACTTAGCCAAATTTCCCAACAGATTTGATCCTCGATCCCTTTCCCGCGCACCAAGATTTATTCCTAACAGATTGAGGAATTAAATCTTTGAAAATTAAAAGATAATTTTTGAAAACAAAGAGGGAGAGTAGAAAGAACACAATCCTCCTGATCTGATCTTCTGATCTATATCCCAACTCTAATTCGAATATCTGGTGAAGATTCCCTTCGGATTCCTTGCCCGGTTGAGAAGAAGAATTTCCTCCTCGTTTCTCAAATCTAGTCGATCACCACAGCTCCCAAAATACTGGTTTGTTGTGTTGCAACATATGATCTTGTGGTGTGTGATCTGAGAACCTGAGGCCTATTTATAGGAAATTCTGGACTTCTATTGAGCCTGAGTTTTCATGGGCCAGACTAGGGACCAGAATGCAAATAGAAAAAAAGGCCCATCAATTAATTAATTCACATATTCAGCCCAGAATATAATTAATTAATTAATATTGATTCATTCTACCAGAGAATCAATACTGTCCTACCTATTTGCTACCATGTTTTGAGGTACGGGTTGCATGGGCTCGGTATATCCCCACATTTAAGGTTACAAACATTCGTTAATTACTTTAAGCTCTGACAAGCCATTTAATTAATTAATATCTTATATTCCTGAGTCAATCCACTCAAACCTTTTCATTTATGTTTGAACTTAATCTGCCTGCAGGACTTTAGCATAATGAACCTTTTGAGCTGCTCAGGGAATGTCACCATCCTATACTGGATGTGGTTACCTAGTTCCAGTACCAGACAATCGTACACAAACTGCTATCACCCAAGATACAGATATACAAGCTCAACTAGAGCCTTTCACTCTAACTCAAAGTGATACACAATCTGTGTATACTTCTGTACCTTCATTTAGGCTTAGGATCTCATCAAGCCATAGAGATCTAGATTCTTTTAATGTCAGATAAAAGAATCGATCTCAACTTAGGTCTTTATCAATGTATGCCCCACACCAGCATACCAAGCCATCCAAGATAAGATGCTTATTACTAGGTATGCACCAGCTTACACCGACAGTTTATCCTGAAACTGTCTCAGCTTTGATAATCACTTATATCTCGCTAGGTCAAACGATCCATAAGATCTTTCGTGATCTACTACACACCGTATGATCTCCCTATCGACGAGATAAGAGGATAAGAGAGCTTGCGACACATGTTTGTTAATTTAAACAGGAGATGAACATACAACATTTATGATTCCCAATATATTAACCAATCGACCTTTTACATAATATACCAATCATAATGCTTTCAGTATATAAATCCATCAGATTTCTCCATCATGATGGCTAGACTTGGGCTAACCTTTCGGAGAAGTGAGGATGCTTGGGCTAATGAATGGATTGCTCATAACGGTGTACGGCAAGTTTCGAAGCAATTCGTCAAACAGAGACTATTAGCCATTCGAGCCTACAGATCGTACACAAAGGACAACAGACAATTTGGGCAGGATAATCATCGACTTCCTCCACCCAACTTCAAGTTTGCATCTGAAGCATCCAGGCCGATCATACCAACCTCTCAGGTACCATATCCTGATCTCAATATTGATTCATTACGCAATCTTATGGAGAGAAATAGAAATGGAGTGGAAGAAATGAGTCTTTGATTGCGCACAATTGAGATGGAGGCTGAGCAGCTTCGAGATGATATTACTACCACACAAGGGGAGTTTGCTGATGCAGAAGCAGACTGTAAGACCTTGGAGCAAGCCTTGACTCTGTCTGCTCGGGTTGCAGTGGAACAAAATGTGAATTGCTTCACTGAGCTGGTTCGGACAATTCAATCCGGTAGTAAATGTCTCGGAAATATTGCTAAGTTGGTACGATTAAAAAGAATTGTTGGGGAGAAGGGAGAAACCATGAGACTCCAAGACATCCAAAGACAATTGGAGGATGAAGAACTTCAGTGAAAAGTAGAAGAGGAAGCTCGCATGAATCTCGAAGCAGAAAAAAATGAAAAGAAAAAGAAGTTGAAATTCACAAGCGTGCTGAAGAGGAAAGGATTCGAGCTACTGCTGAGCTAGCTCTACTAGAGGAAGAGAGAATCCAATTACTTGCAGTTCCTACCAGTGCTCCTGAATCTTCAAAACTTATTTCTAAAAGTGATGTTGTGTCAATAACAATGTGGAATCAGATGAACAACAACTTTCAAGGCCAACTTGACACACTGGCTACAAGGATTGAGCAACGCCATGCTGAATCAGAGGAGAACCTATCTTCGGTTAAATCTACTATTTCAACCCTTCTTGACATTGTCACAAAGTGGGAAGAAGAAAGACCGAGAGATAAGGAAGTCAAAGAAAAGAGACGACAAGAACAGACCGACATCATTGCACAAATCCTAGCTAAGCTCTCTGGATCATCCTCCTCTAATCCACCACTTCCATAGGCCTTTTGCTTAACACTTGCTCACTCTTGATTTTGATTAACCTACTATGAACAATATGTTGTTAAATTGTTTTTTAATGGATTATGCTGGTTGATTTACAAGTTTACTTCGATAAAATCATATTGATATGTATTGTCTGATTCAGGGGGAAAGTTCGTACAAGTTTATTGATATATTGTTATATTTAGTATAGTCATTGTAAACTCAGTATACCTTGATTCCTTTCTCTCTGTCTTTACAAGTGGGTTTTGACAATATCAAAAAGGGGGAAATTGTTGTAAGCATATTCTTAGACTACCACTAGGTCTAATGTTTTGATATGCCAAAACCTATATTAGTCAGATTTTCCAGTTTCTATATTTCTAAACTTGTAATCCTTGTATAGGATCGATTTGAGTTGTAATAGAATTTAGGGTGAAGACCAAGCAAAGAAGAATGCTCGAGAACTGACTATCAACACGCCTAGACTTGACATAAAACTATGTTGGAGAACTTAGTTTAAGGTCCTACCATACTGACAAGGAGAAGTCAGTATGAGGGCTTTCCCGAACTGACTAAAGAGAAGTCAGTTTAAGGGATTTCCATACTGATAAGGAGAAATCAGTATGAGGGCGTTTTCCATACTGACTATGGTTAGTCAGTATGAGGGTTTACCATACTGACCCTGGGAAGTCAGTATGAGGGCAAAGTTGTACTGACTTTTAATAGTCAGTATCAGAGCCTCTTCCTTTAAAGAATGAGCTTTTTGAAAGATATCAAAGCTCAGTCGGACTCAGGCATTCATATGCCCAAGTCAGTACGAGGTTATCCAAAAACTGGGATCCCTTGGACTAAGAAAAAGTCTGACATAAAGTTAGTGTAATGTACATTGACACTGCAGAGAAGAAAGGAGACCTAAGGCATGGGCTACGATTGGACAATATAATCCATGAGTCTAACGTCTGGATTTATGCGTCTAATGGATAGAAATTCAAACTTTCATAGGCTCTCCTCTCTATTTAAAGATCTGCCCTCTCAACCTTAACAAGGTTACCTGAACAAAATTCAAAATTTGATAAGTCTCGAGAAGACTTGGGCAACAGTTCAGGCCATCTCTCTGCCAAAACTCTCTGAGTTTCCGTGTTCTCTAACACGAGACTTGAGTGATTATATCTTTCTAAGATTTCTTCACAGCAGTTAGTTTCCTAGCCTGGGACTCTAATTCTCACGGGCGTATGCCAGCCACTTGTGTTATGAGAAGAACCTCTAAACATCTAACCATTCTGGGAAGATCTAGTAAACATCCACCTACCAGGAAGGAGGCTACGGAGTGCGTCCCCACTTCAACCTAAAGACCGAGTCTACAAGGAGTTCCTAGGCGAGTGCCACAGTTGACCGGAGGACGGAGGAGCCACGGACTATGTATAGATCGTAATTAGGCTTGCATTTACTTAGTGAATTTTCCAGACCTTGGGTCTGAAGAGTGGATGTAGGATATTGATATCCGAACCATTATAAATCTCTATGTCTTGCTTTACTGCTTTCCTTATACTTGCTCTATTTTTCTGTTTCACAAATTGGCTATTGAAACCTTCAATACCTGTCCAAGTATTGAAGTGTATAAACTATGAAACTGACTTAAGACAGAACAGAGACTTAAGCTTAAACTGACTAGCACACAAAACTGACTTGTCTATGTTTATACGAACCAGTGCTTGTGTAATTTATACTTTTGTTGCATACACAAAACCTTCCGCTGTACATAATTGCACTTTGATTTCGGGACCAACAACTATGATAATACATGATTTATTAGATAAATAAGATAATTAGGGTATCTTAGTAATTTAGCCTTTAAATTTGAGTAACCGTCATTATTTTTCTTAGATCTAAACATTCTTTCTCCTCATTTTGTCTCTTCATACAATATGATTATATCTTTCTCGATTCAAATCTATTTTTTACGAATCATATATCAAATTAAACATATTTTTACGGTGATTTATATGACATTCATATTGCATATGTTGAATTTAAAATATTTGCATGAAAATCTTGATTTTATATTAAGCTAGTACACGTTCTTCATTATCTTTACGTTTAGGATAAAAAATGCATCAATTACGCATAAAAATGTTCTTAAATGTCTGCATTTTTTTGCATCAAATGATGCATTAAGATGCATTTTTATTCTAAAGTATATACATTTTGTATTCATATTGAGTGCATTTTTTGCACTGATTATATGCTGCATTTTTATGCCCAAAATATTGCATTTTTTACATCTAACGTATGCATATTATATTTTATGAACTGCATGAAATGAAATTTCCGAATATATATTTTTTCTCATTTTTTCCCTTGAATGCTAGATGGCAATACAAATAATGCACCGAAACTAGGACGAATTTAAATTGATCATGTGCATCGATTTTGATTTTTAATGGTCCAGATTTATTCTTATTTAATAGCTGATAAGGTTTTCACACATAATCACAACCCTATAAATATATATATATATATAGGGCTGATCTGGTGAGAATAGCTCTTATCATGAGAAATGAGAATAAATCTCGTCCATAGATTTGACAACATCAACGATCCAGATTGCATAAGAGCTTCAACAAAAAACGTGGCATTTTTTTCTCATTTTACTTCATTAAAGGGCTACATAGTCATTACGAAAAATGAATGAACTTCAGTTGTGTTCATTTTATCTACTATATACTTCATTTATCTCTAGTCTACTTCATTAAATTCAAAAACAATATTTGTTATTCGAAGTTATACTTCATCTTACGGTCATTGTATCGCTCGTATGATTCATTATATCTACTGAGATATTCATTTTAGATATTATATTATGCATTATGTTGTGAGATTCTTTTGTTAATCTTCACTTAGATTTTGCAAACATTTTCATATGTTTAATTAACAATCTAACAACTTTTTCTTTCCTTGGCATCTTCAAACATATTCTTTTTCATTGATGAATTGTTATTTTTAGCAATTGAGTCATCCAAATGGTTTATGAAATTCATCCAATGCTTTAAATTTCTTCCTTTGTAAGGCTTCATCGTGTCAGCACATTCTGGTATAAATGAACCTAAGAACAAATTAAATGAACAACATATTACTAAAAATGAAATCACTAAAAAGTAATAAAAAGAAATAATCAGAATTTACCAAAAATGAAGCTGTAATACCAAATTATGAATAACACAGCACTACAAATGAATAATAAAAAAGTAAAATTGAAAGACATTAAAAACTGTTTGAAATAAAAATTCTTAAAACAATATATCAAAAACAGTCTGTAATTTATCGCAAAACTATAACAATAAAAGAAATATGAACTTAGAAAGCGCGAAAATTATGTATATGAATTAGTGATGATAAAACAAAGACGAAGATGAATTAATATTGAGAAATATCAAAACTTATTCAACAAGGCAATCAAAATCTCATGGAAAATCGAAAAAAAATTGAATTATAGATCCAAATCGTGTGAAAGAAGGAAACCCAAAAACAAATCGTTTATTTGAGGGATATACCATAATTAAAACAGGTTAAATGAAAAAGATACCCTTAAATATGTAATAATGAAGTACGCGGAGGATAAAATGAAAACAGAAATTATTAAAGCTTGACCGCAGATCTTGTGCAATCAATGGCTGAGATTTATTCTTATTTCTTACATTAACATCGATTCTCATATGATCTAACCTATATATTAATATATATATATATATATATATATATATATATATATATGTGTGTGTGTGTGTGTATTTAGGAGAGATCATGTGAGAAAAAATCCCCCTGTGAGAAAAAAGAATGAATCATGTCCATCAGATGTAAAAAAATCAATGATTGATATGCAGAATACCTGGATTGTAGATACCGATAAACTGGGTGCGCAGAGATTTGATCCTCAATCCTCTTTCTTACGCAACAAGATTGAATCCTACAAGATGAAGGAATTAAATCTTTTGAAATTAAATAGATAATTTCGAAAACTAGAGATAAAGAAGAGATAGATCCTCCAGATCTGATCTTCTGATCTGCATCCCAGCTCCGATCTTGAAATTTGGTGATGATTCCCTCCGGATTTTGTGCCTATCGAGAAGTGGAATTTCCTCCTTCTTTCTCAGATCCTATCGCCTATGATCAGCTCCCTATTACTGGTCTGCTTCTTAGCAAGTGTATTGTGATCTGAGAATCTGAGGGGTATTTATAGGAGAAATCTGATCTCAGATGGGCTTGAGCTTTCATGGCCAGACCAGGGACCAGAATGCAAATAGCAAATTAGACCTATCAATTAATTAATTCTCATATTCAACCTAGAATATAATTAATTGATTAATATTGACTCATGCTATCAAAAAATCAATACAATCATACCTATTTGCTACAACGTTATGAGGAACGGGTTGCCTTAGCTCGAGAAATTCCCATATTTAAGGTTATAAACATTCATTAATTAATTTGTGCTCTTCTAAGCTCCAAAACTAATTAACATCTTTTAATCTTGAGTCAATCCACTCAACCATTTTCACTTATGCTTGAACTAAATCAGTCTACATGACTTTAGCATAATGAACCTTTTGAGCGGCTCAGGGAATGTCACCATCCTATACTGGATATGGTTACCTAGTTCCAATCATAGACAGTCATACACAAACTACTACCACCGAAGATACAGATATACAAGTTCGACAAGAACTTTCCACCATAGTATCTCAAAGTGACACACAAGTCTGTGTATACTTCCGTACCTTCATTTGGGCATAAAATCCCATCAAGCCATCAAGATCAAGATTCTTTTAATGTCAGCTAAAAGAATCAATCTTTCCTTAGGTCCTATCAATCCGTACCGCATGCGCTTAACATCCACGCAACCAAGATAAACCGCTTATTACTGCGTATGCTGCAGCTTGTACAGATAGTCTATCCTGGGACTGTCTCAGCTGTGATACTGTTTATATCTCGATAGGTAAACCAAACTATACGATCTTCTATGATCTACTACACACCGTATGATCTCCCTATCGATGAGATAAGAGGATAAGATCGTTTGAGACATAAATTTGTTAATTCAGATAGGAGATGAACATACAACATTAATGACTCCCAGTATATTAACCTCTAACATTGTACATAATATACTAATCATAATGCTTTCAGTACACAAATCCATCATTCTGATGTTTGAAACTTTTCAGTCCTTTCTGCGTTGTGTACTTGTAAGAACGGCTCTTAATTAGTTATCTTTGCAGTTAGTTCTCGGAGTAAATCATGTATTTATCAGTAGCATTGTCTATTCTTCATAACTGACTTATTGTCATTTTCAAGCAATTGCGCATGTGTTCTCCAAGTTACTGGTTTAGTTAGTTTTGGCTTGGTTTCTTCATGAGAGACAATTCATATTCTATTACAACTTAATTAACCTATACAATGTTACAATGTTAAAATTACTCTAACCAGTTCTGGAAGAACTAACTGATTATTATATTTTGTTTGACACATCAAAACTTATGAGAAACTAACATTAATTCCATAAATTACTCCCTTTTTATTTAGTCAAAACCAAACATGCAAATTATTAGGGAATTACATTTGTCAGTTGTACGCTGAATAGAGATGCAATTATGATTTTAAGACAAATAGATTTTGTCTTTAAACTTTAATCATATAAATATTTCATTGATACGTACAAAATGAGTTTGTGAATTAATTTTTCACATTTTCTTTCTCTTATTGTTGACATTCACTTCCTCAACTTTACTTCTTACTTTGCATTTTTATAAATGGAAGAGGGAGAAAATCTGCATCGTGCAATTCTTCTCCATTAGAGATAGCTGGTATCTGTTTATCTAACAACCAGCTTGTTGGTCTAAAAATGTTAGAGTACAAACGCGTGGTAGAAGATTTAGCAAATATGTGGTGGTCCCAGATGAACTCAAGTAAGTTGAGATTTTAAAAATGTTTTAGATCGCAGAAAAGTACTTATCAATTTTCAAATATACCCCGACTTGTAAGTTATTGGTTTTCAAAATAAGCACGTAAAACTAAAAGAGTAAAGTGTGGAAAGCAGTAAAAGACACAAGGATTCTTATATGGTTCAAATGCTAGAATATCCCACATCTACTTTTCAATCATCATATGGAACGGAAAAAAAAATACAACATAGTTACAAATGATATCACTGGTCTGTAGTAGTTGCGGGAAATTCCTATATCCTTCAGTTGTATTCACACATAGCATGTCAACTTGGTTATACTCTCTTCAGGTTGATTAGTTTTACCATTAACCCGTCGCTAGGCCTCTCTCCCTGGAAGGGTTGGTGTGAGTTTGAGTTCATCACAAAATGTAGAGGTAGTTGGTTGTGTGAGTCAGTTTCTGAAAGGAGTTCATAAACTAGATTTGGATTCACCTCACAGATAGATTGAACTCTAAAATATAACTCTCGCAACGAGTGCTAAGAGTCTCGTGTTCAGTGACAGGGAAATAGACTAAAGAGGCTGGTATTCTCTTAGAATTCTTCACTGGTGATTCTCAATTATGTGACTAGAAGACCTAACAACCCGTAACTAATACTCATCTTGAGTATTTATAGCTTTTGTAGATTTGTTGAAGGTGTCTCATTTTTAAAGTTTATTATCCTTGATTTTGAGGCTGATGAAGAATTCCCAACCATCCTGGGTTGTCCATTTCTTAAGACAGGGGGAGCATTAAAAGATGTTCAAAATGGAGAACTCACTATGAGGGTCAATGGAGATCAAGTCACTCTTAATGTTTTCAACACAAAGAAATTTTCAGAAAAATGAGAAGATTGTTTTAGAATGGACCTCCTTGATGTTGTGGAAAGGGAACACATGGAAGACCTTGTGCTGAGTGAATACGAAAGAATGCTGAAGGAGGCCAATAAATTGGCTGCTGAGGATGTAGTTGTACTGAACCAAGAGAAGCAGGTCCCACCAAAATTGAAGCTGAGTCACCACCAAAATTGGAGCTGAAGCCACTACCAACACATCTGAAATACTCCTATTTGGGAGATGTTAAGTCTTTTCCAATTATTATCTCATCGTCGCTTTAAACTGAGTATGAGGAAATGCTACTGCCAGTGTTGAGTAAACACAATATAGTATTTGGCTAGACAAGTGCCGACATCAATGGATCGCCCCTCAATTTGTATTCACAAGATCATTCTTGAAAACGAAGATGCAGAGTTAGTTGAGCACAAAAGAGGCTGAATCCAGCAATGAAGGAGGTAGTTAAGAATCAAGTGACTAGATGCTAAGATTATCTATTTGATTTCTAACATCAAATGGGTAAGTCTGCTGCAATGTGTGCTAAACAAGGGGCATTAATTTGGTGGCCAATGAGAGAAATAAGTTAATCATAACTCAAACTGTCACCGGTTAGACAATTTAGATTGATTACATATAACTGAATAAATCCACTAGGAAGGACCATTTCCCATTGTCGTTTATGGACTAAATGCTTGATAGACTTTCTGGGCAAGCATTCAATTATATTTTGGATGGGTACTTGAGGTGCCCCGGATAAGCATTGAGCCAAAGGATCAACTAAAAACTACATTTACATGCCCCTATGGGACCTTTGCATTCAGGCAGATACCCTTCAGGTTATTTAATGCCCCTGCAACTTTTCAATGAGAAGTTGCTACCACCTACTTCGATGAAAGTGTGCGGAGTTTTTTGGGCTTTGTTGGATTCTACCGGCGATTTATTAAAGAATTTTCAAAGATTGCTAAGCACTTGTGCTTGTTGCTGGAGTTGAACACTCCATTTGATTTTTCCGAAGCATGCACGAAAGCATTTCTAAAGCTGAAGCAAGCACTTGTGACTGCCCCAGTGATTACCACTACAGACTGGAGTCAACCATTCGAAGTTACGTGCGATGCTATCAATCATGTTGTTGGTGCAGTGTTGGGTCAAGGGAGGAATAATGTATTCCATTCTATCTACTATGCTAGTAAAATGTTGGATGCTACACAAAGCAATTACTTTGGGCATACAAGATAGCATACAAGACACCCCTTGGTAAGTCCACAGACAGGCTAGTGTTTGGCAAAACATGTCATTTGTCATTGAGCTTGATCACAAGGCATACTAGGCCATTAAGAAATCGAATTATGACCTTGGTCTGGTTGGACAAAAGAGGATGCTGCAGTTGAACAAGCTTGATGAGCTCAAATTATTTGCCTATGAAAATGCAAAGCTATACAAGGAGAGGACCAAAAGGTTGTTGAGGTACCTCGGGTTGCTTAACTCTATTTGGCAACTCGAGTTCTCAATGCTTTTTTATATATTTTAATTTTGCATTTACTATTTTCCTAGCTAGATTTATATTTTTGCATGATTAGTTTAGTTTTTGTTACCTTTTAATTTATGCATGCTTAAGTAGTTTTGTATTTGCTGAGACCGATGTCGTGCCACAAGCTCTGATGAAAGAAGTAAAGATCTGAAGAAGAAAATATTGCGTTACAGGATATCTTAGCTGCGATTGCCGAAAATGAGGAGGTCATGCATAAAAGCATGAAAAACACATCTAAGCGGGTTCGACGAGATGTTGGGAGCGCATGAGTCTTGTCAGATGAATGCAACAAGATGCACCGCAACGTGAAGAAGTTTGGAGAGCACATCAAAGACTTGGATAACAAATGATCCTGAATGCTGGAGCCCTGCCTTGTGACTGTCGGTTTACCCTTCTACCCGTCTCTCTGTCTTAACAACTTTAATTTATAGTTTGGCCTATAGCCCTGAACAATTGGAACCTTGTAGTTCCCTTTATTTCTACACTTGATATTCATATAGTATTATATTAGTATTAATATATTTTATGTGTTCTTGTTGCATATATAGTAGTTTTAGTGGTAATATTTGGGTGTTTGATGATAACCATTGATCGTATAGTGTCGTATTTTATATTAATTTGTGTTTTTATATTGTGTCATCATTATGTGTTATTGTGCGTTTTGTTTTTAGCTTATTATTATCTTTGGCTTAAGTCTATTGTATGTTGTTTTTTGTTTTTTCCTTAAGGTTTAAGTTTTTATTTCTTGAGTTGTTTGATTTTTTCGAACTTTTGGAGAATATTTCGAAAAACATCAGTATACTAGATGTCGACTCTGTGCTGATGCGTGTTATTTGAGTTATGTTGGTGAGTGTTAACCCTTAGATTGCTGTTGCTTTACTTGAGGAGAAATATGACTTTGCACCCCTCCAGGAAATGATCTAGACAATCCTTTTTACTTTGAACTTTTTAGAGTTTTATTTCATAAAATCTTCTAACCTTTGAACCATAATTTTGAGCTTTATGCTTATTTCTTTCATACTACCACATTTCTAACCTATTCCATCATGTGTTGTTTTGCTTATTCTATTTTTCTACCTCATCTTGAGCACCGAGGTTTTTACTCAGGTAACTTTTTTTGTGAACATTGGGGACAATGTTCGGTTTTAAGTTTGGGTTGGTGCACCATTTTGGTGCTATTTCTTCTTTTGCTTACGCTGAGCTTTTTCTCATTTACTTGTGTTATTGTGTAGAGAAAAGAGAGTCATTGTGCTCAAGATGGGTACAAGAAAAATTGAGAAACAAGAAAAAAGTGTTAATAAGGGTAATTTCGTCCAGCAGTAATTTGTGTTGTAGTATGGATTAGTGTTGAAGGGAGTGTTTAATGTAAATAATTCCTTAGCATGGCATGTATGTTGGCTCAACATGGGGAATAGATGGGTCGAACTGTCTTCACGACCTATGTTATTAATTTTTAATATTGTTGTTTTTGCGATTAAGTTAGGTGCTATTGATGTTAGTCACTTTTACCAACCTAAACATAGGTGAACATTACAAGCCAAATAAGTCATTTTGATCTTTGTGCGGTATATTGTCCATTAATGGAGAGGTAGTGGGTGCTCGCTATCAAATTTCATCCTTGAATTTACTAGCTGAAATTGTTTAGTTAGTAATGTTGGTGTGTTGATGCTTTGTTTTTTTGAGTCCATGACGTGTTAACCGTGATAGAAGTGAGTTATTACACTTATAGGAAATGCTTTACCACAGTTTTTTGCGGATTCTTATGTATTTTTGTGGTCAATTAGTTTTTCTAATGCAGAAATAATCGGAAATTTGTGGAAAGAGATTTGATATACCTTGTTTTTTCATTTCTTTGCATTACTCGAGGACGAGCAATGAGCTAAATTTGGGGGGTGACAACTTATGAAAACGAGTTATATTCCTATTATATATCTTATGCTTTGAGGAATTAATGCTTGTCTTTATGTTCGTATTATAATGTTTAAGTATCTTGTTTAGTGTCTTTTAATAATGTTTCACTGTGCAGCCATATATGGGAGTTGCCGTGGACCAAAAACAAGAGGGAACTCAGCTAGCTCCATCGTTGAAAGTCTAAGGTGTCGAGATGGAAAATGTCCCACGCTGATGGATGAGCAACAACACATTGAGGGGACCAGCATCCATGTCGGATGTTGAAAAGGCAATAAAGAAGGCAGGTGGAAAGTTGAAAAGCACAGTTGGCAAAGTGTGAAGATGGGGGACCATATGTTGACGCTACAGTGGACTGGTCAATAATGCTGAAGTGGAGCTGCAGTGGCAGGATGACACAACAGCATGGGTGCAGGGGAGTCAGCATGACACAGAAAAAGGCTGACAAGTCTTAAAAGTTGGCCTAAAGACCAAGAAGACCCAAAGTATAAAAGATTGTGGAATGCACATTTTGAGGAGAGTCAAACCACTCATTTACAGATGGTGTTAGAGTTTAGAGAGAGAAATAGCATAAAATAGAGAGAGAAACTGTCTTGGAGGAGAAGAAAGCAATCGTCGGAGCTCAGACATCGACAGATATTGTACGGCAGGTTGATTTCAGCATCCGCAGTGTGGAGTTACTAAAGATCGAAAGTTTATTTATGTTCTGAGCAAGGATCAAACAAATGGTTTTCTAATTGAATGTTTATCTTGTTGCTAATTTTTTATTATGAGCTAAACTTGTTAGCTTAGGTTGCCCTTGAGTCTTATATTGTACCACACTTTATTTATTTATTAAATGTGGAGTTATTTTGGTATTTGGCTTAGTGAGTTTATTGTATTTGTGCTATGATCAAGAGATATGGTGTGGAGCTATTGTAAGTCGGGCTTGAGATAGTCCATTTCCAAATAGACTCGGTCTAGAGCATGAGCATCAATATAACATATGTTGAAGCGAGTTTCTGTCTGGCGATCAATGCTAGTACAAAACTCGAATGCATTGCCATTTGGAATAGACATATGCAATGGTGATTTATTCTTGTTATTTTAAGTATGATCATCAAGAGATTCTCTTATTATAGTTAGGATCGACAATTCTTGTTTAGATCTACATTCATGAGATAGTATTATTTTCATGAGTATAACCTAAGCATTCTCATATTCCTGTTTATCAACCAATTTTAATAAGTTTATTACTAACCCTGTTTTGTTGTTCTCGAGTTTAATTCAATTTATGTTGCTTATAATTATGTTGGGTTCATTTCTGTTATGCAGATCTGAGTTCTTGTGTACTACGTGAGTTAAAACAACATTGTTATTTGAGATTCCAACTATTACTCACACCAACTCCCCTTGGAGACGATAACTCTGGAGTAATTCGCTTTGTATTACTTGGTGTGTGCACTTGCGCAAGAAGGATACACACACATCGTTGTTTATAATACATATGTTGAACCTGCATGTTGAGTATTGATTGCCCCCTGCTTATATTATGTGATATGTTTGTCCCGACAAAACTGCCCAAATCAGTCTTCAAATGATATCTTTTGGACGGAGCAATTTCTAATCTATTAGAACTCAATTGACCTATAAAAGATTACAAATATGAAATTACTCTACCAAGTCAAGATGAATTGACTTATTTTTAAGTTTGTTCGATACACCAAAACTAACAAATAAGGAACTAACATTAATTCCTAACAAATACTGACCTAAAAATTATGAAGAACAAGCAGTGATGGTTGGAGAATCTTTATGTCACAAGTCGGCTACTTTTCACTTGCGCAAATGCTAGGGTCTGTAAAAAGTGGATTGTGAAGGAGATTATATTTAAATAGATTGAAATAGCAGGCAATAGTTCGATTAAGAATTGCAAAAATTGTATCCGATCGAACAATCATGATTCAAAATAAATAACTCCCACATACGACAGGTCTATTACTCAAGCAGGTGGCTCCGCATGAAAGAAAAGTAATTTCTCCTTTCAACAACTTCCTTCATATCACAGACTAACCTCTCTATATTTCTAACTGAAGGTAAGAAATAATTCTAGCTCATGGATCGGAGTTCAACTCCCATGAAAGATCATCAAAAGAAAAAAAAAAAAAAGCAGTGGTTAAGGGTCTACCTTACTAGAAACTAGGGTCAAACACAATACTCAAGATCGTTCAGGATCTGAAATCACAAAATGGAGCACTAAACTTACATGGCACATCACCCTAACAGTCTCCGGTAGCAAGAACCACCCTACTCCCCCCAAAGCTATAAAACATATGGTTTAATCATTCTTCAGAAGCCATAAAGCCTCTGTACAAGATTCTCCTTTAGGCAATGAGCTCCAGGTTGGGGCACACACACCCTACAGCCCTTATCCAAAAAGCGATAGGTCGGGAAATACAACTCTAGAGGATTACATGCCAGAATCAACTACAAAGCTTCAAATATTCTTAGAACAAAGAAGTTCATGGATTAGGGGTACACACTCCCCGAAACATCAAAGGAACGGAATCCTACCACATTATAAGATAAGCTCTCCTACAAAATAACACTAGATGGCACTCAAATCTAGATACCACACCGGAGAACTACTGTGGCAGCTCTGACCTTTTTTTTTAACTAATTAACTGGTTAGAGTTTACTCCTCAAGTAAAATGTTCTTTATTTACTCAAGAAATTAAGGGGTTCTTGTTGAGGACTAGTAGCCGTGTGAAGCACACACAATTAACACGTTAAAATTATCAATCCGGTCTCTTTTCTAATTCACTCAAGTGGATATCATCTACTCCATTGAAGGGTATCAATAGCTAGGTTACACAAAAGTCGTTGGTTTTTATCTATCTAGGCGATGAATTGTAAACAAAACTTTAAATGCAAACAATCAACTAGTAAACAAATTAGAACTTCTCCAAGCAAACAATTCAATTAATTGTATAGGTAGATCAAGATAACAAATCCGACAATCTTAGAAGATAGTGAGTGATTGTAAACTTCAATTGTTCCGAATTAAACCAAGTTATGTTGCAATCAAATGTTAATACCTATGAGGTTGAACAACCGACTCTAATGTTGCTAGTCACTTGCTACGGATAACTAGCGGTAGATGACAATAGGAATTGCAAACAGCTACGTTATTAACTCCTAAGTCACTCCCAATCAACCGTCGATTATCGCCCTACAATCTTAGCACCGCACATGGATTGGAACTAGAACTATAAGATTATGCACTTATCACGACGATTCCGTCCGCGTGTTGGCTGCAATGTTCACGTCAACTACCTAAAGGCTGGCTATTACCTACACCTAATAGGCAAGAACAAGATCAAGTGCAAATCAACCCCTCATAGAAAAGTAAACAAGCATAATCGATTCAATCCATCACAATATCCGTAATAAAACACTCAATAATGAAATTAGTTCTCCATACCTTGAGTTAAGTACAATACAAATTGAGAATTGAAAGAATTCATTACAAAACTTAAAGGTCAACGATTGATCTTCTTCGGTTGTCTTCCTTGAATCCAATCTACCTCTCTTCCTTCTTCAATCATCACCAAATGGATGGAATGTTGCTTGATTCCCCTTGATTTTGGTTGGGGAAATGTTTTTAGATGAATTTAGGGAGAAGTATCGTGACGGTTATTCTAATTTTGGGCAAAAGTCCTTTAATTAACTGATTTTCCCCCTTTTATAGGCGAGCAAACATGGCCTCGGATCGCCCGAGCCAACCATGGCTCGCCCGAGCCATCCTGGGAACCACAGCACATCTGGGAAGCACGTTCTGGCTCGGATGAGCCAGAACCGCTCGACCGAGCCTGCTCTCTGCTAGCCAAGCTCCGTCGAGCCTGCACTACTCAGCCGAGCAAGCCCTCTGCCTGGCTCAGCTCGGTCGAGCCTGCTTCGCTCAGCCGGGCGGGTCCTCCAAGCTTCCGAAACCCTCCTTTCCTTCCGCTCGGATGAGCCTAACCTCCTCGGACACCAAACTCGGACGATTTTCCTCCAAAACTCCACCAAATATGCCATGTTATGCTCAAAACACATCCTACAACATTTCAAACACGAAAACACGAAAACAAGACAAAAGAACAACGAAAGTATATGATATGAGGGTAAAATGGCCACAAACATGCATGCTCACACATCGAAAAATAGGTCATTTTACACACATATCATAATCCCCCAAACTTGAACCTTTGATAGTCCTCAATAAAAACAAAGTAAGGCAATCAATAAACCTCATCAAACAAACATCATAGCTCATCATAATCATCTTGGCATGCTCTTATGGAACGAGATTATCACCTAACTTTGTGACACGGTTAATGCTAACGACTTAAACCACTCATCAAGATTGGATAAAGAAATGAAAGCACTCCCTTACGTGTTTAGGGCTTGATGAATTCACTCATTCACAAGATATCGAGCACAATTTCCATAGGCTTGAAACAATTCTCACCACTATACTACAATGAGTTGGCTCCTAAAATAAGAAAGATCTTTGTTTTCGGTTATAATGTGGCTTACTAGAATGTAAGTGGTTTTGGGCTAAAGTGACGAACTTCTTCTAAATCCCAAAACCCCCAAACTTATTCTCTTCAATCCACTTCTAACCTTGAGGCTTTTTCATCAATGACTCTCAACATTTTTCTTTTCTTCCTTTTCTCATTTTCTTCTTCTAGCACCTTCATTTTTTTTAACGGTGCTTTCCTTTTTTTTTCTTTTTCTCTTTTTTTTATATTCTTTCTTAGCACCCAAATTTTTGTTGGTGCTCATTTTTCTAGGATTCATATCAATCCTACAATCATACTTTATTGCCTCAACAATCACAACTCAAACAATTCCCAACCCAACTCTCATCTCCGTATTCACCCTCATACACTCATTCCCCCAAAATTTGTCCTAATAATTTCAAAAGAAATATCACCATTAAGCTCAATCACGGGAATCAAGGGTACGAAAGGCAAAATTATGATATCAACCACCTTATACTCCCGAAGTGAAATGAAGGACTAAGAATCGATAGCCTAAGATCATCTTTTAGTTACCACACTCATGCCAAATAGATAGAAAATATATTCAAGTTCTAGATTTTGTGCTCTCAACCTTTTCACTCACAATCGATCAAAATATGACAATATCAAGGCTAAAAAACTCTCGGCTTTTGTCAAGTCCTAGGCATTAACCTCACACAAAACTCGGCAATTCAAAAGTTCAATTCGAGCATGCCTTAACAACTAGATTATGCCATATCATTGGTCAAAGCAAATTTTTAAGCCTTACAAAGTAAATCATGATTCAAATCTCAAATTCTTGTTTGGGTTCATCATACACACACGACAAGCACTTAACAACCTAATTAACAATCTACATACCATGAACAATTAAATTGAAACTAAATGGTAGGAGAAACGATAGAAAGTGTTACCCATCGGTAGACATGATCAAACCGCTCTCCATTTCTTATTTGCACCTACTACACATCAATACAACACCACCACACAATTGAGCATAATAAAGCCAAATAAGCTGTCATATCCACCAAATTTACCACAAACCAATATCTCAAGAAAAATTATAACAATAATCCACTAGCACAACCATTCATACCAAACCATTTTACATATCCACACACCAAAGCCAAATAGAAAGAATTCCACTCATGCAAGCTCGTGAAATGATTCATCACAACCATTCAATAGAAATAAAAGCCAATCAAATTTAACATCCAAAATCCACAATCAAACAAGAGTAGATCAATATCATATTACAACCATATCGAATAATCAATGTTATTCAAATTCAACAAACTAATCTAAACTAGGGATAAAGATAGAGATAGAGATAGAAGAGTAAACCAGAGAAGAGCACCGGATACCGACAAGAATACGGAACTGGCACTCGGCGATGGAGCTCACGAACATCCTCCTGCAAGGTCTCTACATCCCTGTTGACTCTGTCGAACCTCGAAGTGATTGTGGCTCGGAATGTAGAAAAATCATCATGGATAGAATCTAGCCTCGTATCTAGACCCTACAAAGAAGAAGACAAAGCATCAAGAGTATCAGTTGTTCTCGTGAGAATTGTCATCATCTGTTGCTGCCATTCTGTAGCCGAAGACTGTCTGGGTTGTGGTGGAGCTCGAGTACTCGGACCTTCATCTTGTAAATCACCTCGTGCTCTCAGTTCGGCCAAAGAATTGAAAAATCCATCAGGCGAAAGAACTCCAACAATAGATTGGTGATCATCGGAATCAAGTAACCAATTAGAGTGATCCCCCAAATCTTCGACAGTAGTCAACCCATCACAAGGGAGTTCCAACACCCTTTCCCCAAACTTATAGTAATAACTACTACACCGAGGATCAGGCACAAGAAACCTCCCAGCAAGCAAAGAATGAGTGTCAAGATACACCGCGGGAGCAAAATTACCCGTTAACTCCACACCAATTTTCTCAAAAATGGGAGTAATCATGCCACAACTAAAAGTACGAGTTTTTGTACTCGGAGCCCTACTCCAAGCATCCATAAGCATAGCCCCCAAAGAGAACTGAATACCATTCATCAAAGCATAAAGCATAGACAATTCCGTCGTAATCACGTTACTAGACTCATACCTCCCACAGACAGAACCACCAACAAATTTATGAATATACCTAATCACTGGATTCCTAATAGCAGTAGCACGACAATTTTTAATATTGAAATGTTCACCCGATGGAATACCCGAAATTTCTTCCCAAAAATCTCTGAATCTCACATTCTCATGTATACACACAGATTCCGTATCACACCCATAAATCTCATCAACTTGAGCACGTTGAAATACCTCGGATTTTGAA
Organism: Plectranthus barbatus; assembly: GCA_026898455.1. Taxonomy (NCBI): domain Eukaryota; kingdom Viridiplantae; phylum Streptophyta; class Magnoliopsida; order Lamiales; family Lamiaceae; genus Plectranthus; species Plectranthus barbatus. The sequence continues at coordinate 55,793 of JAPKLW010001100.1, forward strand.
CTTCATAGATAATGGGATTCCCCCTGCACCTTTCATGACAGTGATTGAGGCCAAGAACTCCCTTGACAAATCCATGTATCCGGGCCAATTCGCCTTGACCAACTTCTTCCACCCAATACCTTTGAGTAGACTCCATACATCTTCCTTTAATTTCATTGCATTCAACGTCTCCTGGCACAAATACTTGGTGCCAACAACTTGTCGCGACGCCAATTTCTTGTATTTGGCAAACTCCTCATCGTCAAATCCTTTTGGGCGTTCGCTTGAAGAAGAACCCTCACTCCGTGTTCATTTACTAGCCATAATAGAAATTGAAGGGTGAGATAAGAACAATTCAATGCACAAAAGTATGGGAGAAAATTTTAGAAGAGAAATTTCGACTGAGATGCAAATGGGTCGAGTAATTACTTGACCGAGCTTTTAAAATTTTGCGCGGCTCGGCCGAGTGCGAGATGGCTCGGTCGAGCGAAGTGTCTGTCCGCACAGGCTGGCTGGCACGCTTGGGCTCGGTTGAGCCTCCCTCGCTCGACCGAGAAAGGCCTCTGTCCGAGGCATTCGACCCAGGTCGGCCGAGCTGCACCGCTCGGCCGAGCTACCCCTGCTTTCGCCAATTTTTGCCCTCTTTTCAGCATGTTCCCGATCATGTTGCCTTCCATCCTTTCTATCCTCCATACACACATTGTCAAATGAAAGTGTAGCACCACAAACAATTAGGAACCCTTCACAACAACGAACCACATTATTCAACAAAAATCAATAACAAACCATTATTCAAAAATGCAAAGTAACAAAATTTAAACATTGGGTTGCCTCCCAATAAGCGCTTGTTTAACGTTGAAAGCTCGACGATCATACCTCATGTCAATTGTGGTCAAAAGTTGCTGAGCCGGAACTCATACCTCGGTCAATGATCACATGCTCCTTCGGAAAAAGAAGCTTCCTTCTTGCACTTCGTGGTGGATCCGTATCTACTTGAGCTTTCTTCATACGAATTTTATCAAGTTCCTCTTCATCCCCCGGATCTTTGTAGACTTCATTCTCCTCACTCATGATATCTAAACTTGGATCAAGCACATCCTTCATCCTCTTCTTTTTCCCAGCTTTCTCAACTTCACTTGCATCCACATTCTTCGGAGGTAAAGAAAACACTACTTCCTTACCACAACAACGAAATGTAAGTTCACCATGTTTCATGTCAAATAAAGCATCGGCTGTGTGAAAAAAAGGCCTCCCAAAGATTAGTTGTATACCCCCTTTATTTTTCATGTCAACTACAAGAAAGTCTCCCGGAAAGGTAAACGTCAACACTTCAACATGGACATCTTCAACCACCCCTTTTGGGCAAAACAAAGCATGATTAGCCAATTGAAGCACTTGACTTGTAGATTTAAGGTTCCCAACCTCCAACTCCTTATACAAGTCCCATGACATAAGGTTGACACTCGCTCTGGAATCGCACAATGCCTTCTCAATACATTTATCTCCAATCTTACATCCTACTACGAAACCTCCGGGATCTTCCTTTTTACTAGCAATATTCTTCTCTTCAAATTCACAAGTGCTACTATCCAATATCTCTTCTCCTCCAACTAGCTTATCCAACATAGGTACCCTTTCTATCTCCTCCGGTAAAGGCATTTCAATGTCACCTTTCTTCACATAATCAAAGAAATTCACATCTCCGGTTCTCTCATCATTTTCCGATTCTTTGTTCTCAATTTCTACCTCAACTTCTTTTTCTTCTTCAATGTCTACTTTCAACTCTTCTTCAACTTCCCCCATTTCAATCTTAGGGGTCATCACTTCCAAGTTTTCGTCCATCCTACTTTCACCTTCTACCATGTTACAACCTTTCTTTTGCACCACTTTCGTATCTCTCGGAAAATTCCCAGCTTGATGCTTCCCACTTAATTGTTTAGCGATAGCGGAAATTTGAAGTTGAATTTCGGAAAACATGCCATCGTACTTATCAAATCTCTTATCCATTTCTTCATTAAAATTCCTCCTCGGTTCTTGGTTTGCATACCTACTATTTACCCCAGCATATCCTTGACCACTACTTCCCCCATCAATTTGTAATGGAGGATTTAAAGCATTGTTTGGATTAGCATAGGAAAAATTCGGGTGAAATCAGTTGGACGGATGATAGTACATGTTCCCCTGTGGATTGTATTGGGGACGAGCATTGAACCCCATTCTTTGATTCACAAAATTCAAACTCTCCGGATGCGGCTCTTCATGCCGAACTACCATCATATCCTCATTCCTACTTCCCGATGTAGACAATGCATCAAACTTCTTTTGCATAATCGCAATTTGCTCTTTGAATTCTTCACTTTCCTTTGCCTCATTGACCGATTTAACCGATCGATAGTCTTTCCGTTCCTTGGGCCAATGGAAACTATTTTCAGCCATTTTCTCAATTGTCCTCCAAGCTTCTTCCTCTTCAAGATCAAGAAATGCTCCTCCCGATGAAGCATCTAACATCACTTTCGTTTCATAGTTTAATCCCCCGTAGAATTGGCAAATCTGTTGACTCCGAGAAAGTTCATGTCTTGGGCATTTTTGAGAAGCTCTCGGAACCTATCCCATGCCTCGTATAAAGGTTCATCGTATCTTTGCCCAGACGATGTGATATCAGCCCTTCTCTTCAAAGTCAAACTTGGTGGGAAAAACTTGAATAGAAACTTCTCTCTCAACTCTTCCCAAGTGACAATATTTGATTTGTCCAAGCCTTCGAACCAATTCCTAGCACCATCTCTCAAAGAGAATGAGAATAACCGCAGCCGCATTTGATCTTGAGACACTTGGTTGATCTTTATAGTATCAGTAATCTCCAAAAATCGAGAGATATGAACATTTGGATCCTCGGTTATGTGCCCCCCAAATTGGTTGTTCTGTATCATTTGGACCAACTGGGGCTTTATCTCAAATTGCGTGGCATTTACTCCTAACCAAAAACCTCCCGTTAACGGTTCACCTTGAGGTCGAAAAAGATTTTGTAATGGTCTCCTCGGACCATTCCTCTCATTGATCATAGCTTTCATCAACTCGAGTTGTCTTTCCAACTCTTCTATCCTAACCGTGTCTTCCCCATGGTTAGCCGTCTCAAAATCAATTTGAATATGTCCTCTTCCTTCTTGACTTTTCCTTGCCTCAAGCTCTCTAGCCTTTGATCGAGTGATCATAAACCACCTAGGAAAAATAAAAAAAAAAACAATTACAAGTAAACAATTCAACAAAAACAAACAAACACAAATAACAAACAAAACAATGTTAGTAAAACTATTCACACAAGCATTTCCTCAAACATCTAGCACACACAATTAACACGTTAAAATTATCAATCCGGTCTCTTTTCTAATTCGCTCAAGTGGATATCATCTACTCCATTGAAGGGTATCAATAGCTAGGTTACACAAAAGTCGTTGGTTTTTATCTATCTAGGCGATGAATTGTAAAAAAAACTTTAAATGCAAACAATCAACTAGTAAACTAATTAGAACTTCTCCAATCAAACAATTCAATCAATTGTATAGGTAGATCAAGATAACAAATCTGACAATCTTAGAAGATAGTGAGTGATTGTAAACTTCAATTGTTCCGAATTAAACCAAGTTATGTTGCAAACAAATTTTAATTCCTATGAGGTTGAACAACCGACTCTAATGTCGCTAGTCACTTGCTACGGATAACTAGCGGTAGATGACAATAGGAATTGCAAACAACTACGTTATTAACTCCTAAGCCACTCCCAATCGACCGTCGATTATCGCCCTATAATCCTAGCACCGCACATGGATTGGAACTAGAACTATAAGATTATGCACTTATCACGACGATTCCGTCCGCGTGTTGGCTGCAACCTTAACTTCAACTACCTAAAGGCTGGCTATTACCTACACCTAATAGGCAAGAACAAGATCAAGTGCAAATCAACCCCTCATAGAAAAGTAAACAAGAATAATCGATTCAATCCATCACAATATCCGTAATACAACACTCACTAATGAAAATAGTTCTCCATACCTTGAGTTAAGTACAATACAAATTGAGAATTGAAAGAATTCATTACAAAACTTCAAGGTCAACGATTGATCTTCTTCGGTTGTCTTCCTTGAATCCAATCTACCTATCTTCCTTCTTCAATCTTCACCAAATGGATGGAGTGTTGCTTGATTCCCCTTGATTTTGGTTGGGGAAATGTTTTTAGATGAATCTAGGGAGAAGTATCGTGACGGTTATTCTAATTTTGGGCAAAAGTCCATTAATTAACCGATTTTCCCCCTTTTATAGGCGAGCAAACAATGCCTCGGATCGCCCGAGCCAACCATGGCTCGCTCGAGCCATCCTGGGAACCACAGCACATCTGGGAAGCACGTTCTGGCTCGACCGAGCCTGCTCTCTGCCAGCCAGGCTCAGTCGAGCCTGCACTGCTCGGCCGAGCGAGCCCTCTGCCCGGCTCAGCTCGGCCGAGCCTGCTTCGCTCGGCCGGGCGGGTCCTCCAAGCTTCCGAAACCCTCCTTTCGTTCCGCTCGAACGAGCCTAACATCCTCGGACTCCAAACTCGGATGATTTTCCTCCAAAACTCCACCAAATATGCCATATTATGCTCAAAACACATCCTACAACATTTCAAACACGAAAACACGAAAACAAGACAAAAGAACAACGAAAGTATATGATATGAGGGTAAAATAGCCACAAACATGCATGCTCACACATCGAAAAATAGCTCATTTTACACACATATCAAGGACCAAAAAACGTCCCGGGAGTCGAGGTGCAGCCCACAACCCATCTAACTCCAAGACAACTTGCCCAATGATGATTTACACTCTCAAAGCCCTTCAAGAGATATCCAAGCCAAAGCCCATCATATGTAGTAAAGAAGTCCATAATCTCGGATCTAGCCACAAGGCTTACAGAGTCATCTACTTGGATAAGCTAAGAACGAACTAACCCCAATAGCGAATCTGTGGATCCAAATGGATTTTCGATCCAATGAAGGCTTCTGACACAGAAGGCAAGGGAACAATTATTATCTTACATGAAAATACAGAATACTCCATGGTCACGACCCACAATCATTGTCCACCACTTAAGGTACACGATCAAGAGCCCGATACTTGTATCTATCACCTCATCATCCAGACTAATCAACCCATGATCAACGACATTCAGCCCATGATAGCTATAGATAACCACAATGTACATGTAAAAGGCATAATTAGTGGAATGGTTGCAACCGGTATAAGGTGGACATAAATACTTGTTTCCAAACTCTTGAAAATGAGACTACTTTTTGATACCGAATATAACTAAATTTTATTCCAGTAATACTTTTCTTCATTCATTCAATCCCACTAGTATTTCTTAGGGGTGGGAAAAATATCGAAATACCGATATACCATACATATCGTATCGAAAAAATATCGAAAATACCAAAATCTTGATATACCGTCATTAACGGTACGGTATGATACCGTACCGAAAATCTACGGTATGGTAACGGTATGAGATTCTAAAATATAGGGTATACCGTCTACATACCGTACCGAATATATAAATATTAATTTTATTTTAAATAATATAATATTATTCATATATAATAATATTTATCCTATATATTTATTTCAATAAATGTTCATAACTAATATTTTCTAATTTTAATTCTTTATTCTCTCTCGTTCAATTGGGTTAGAAGAAAATAATAATAAAAATAGTTTTAAAAAAAAATAATAATAATAAATAGTTTTTAAAAAAATATGGTAGAAGAAAAAATAACAACAAAATGAGTAACTTTTTAAAGTTATTATCCTACATAATAAAGTATCCCACATTGATAAAGAATAAAACACACACAAATGAAAGCATCTATAAATGAGCAGCCATTTTGATATCCCACATCAGTTAGTTATCAAATATAAATGAATTGAGTCACCTATAAAATACATCTTTGTATAGCTAATTAGTGTTATTACCTAAACCATCAATTTGGTGGTAATGGGGACAAGGTTGCCGACCGAAGTTGCCTTGGAACTCATATTTTTTAATTAAATAGTAATTTTATTAATATTTATATATTATTTTAATTAATAATATTCGGTACGGTACGGTACGGTACGGTATACTGTTACTGTATATCACGGTATACCGTAAAATTTTGGTACGGTACGGTATACCGTTATTACGGTACGATAACGGTATTCAGTTTATGTTATACCGAAACTTCGGTATACCAAATCCGAGGTTCGGTATACCGATAGTTACGGTATGGTAACGGTATGATTTTTTTCATACCGTAAAGTTCGGTATGGTATAGAGTACGGCGAAAAATTTTTGGTATACCGTACCGTCCCACCCCTAGTATTTCCCATGTAATAATATTCATCAATTGTGAAAGATTCCATTTAAAATAATACTCCCTCCGTCCCATTGAAGTAGTCCCATTTTCCTTTTTTGTTTGTCCCATAGATTAGTCCCACTTTCCTAAAATAGCAAACTTTTTCACACTCACCAATAAAATATTAATTCCACTACACTCACAACTCTTAATTCCCGTGCCGAAAAGATTTGGGACTACTTCACCGGAACGGAGGAAGTAATTGTTAAAAAATTTATCCACAATAAATCTCCTATCCAAATAAAAGATATCATTAAACTATAATAACATGTGAGTATATGAATCTCCAACATTAGTTTAAAATACACCCTTCTCAAAAGAAAGAAAACTTAATCTGACGCGTCAAGATTAAGATGATTGAATCTGTGATTATTTAAATATTATGTTAAATACAAGTTAACCGCCTCTACACTTCATCTTGAATTAGAGTATAATATATTAAGACACCTACCTATTATTCCCTTAATCTACTCTACCTACACAGATGCTTTCTTCATCTTACATTTCTTCAATCATAGTATTAAACAACTTGTCCTATTTTACCAATAAATACAAATATCTTATCTAATCACAAATAATTAACTTTAACATTACGACTAAAGCTTCATTTAGGGGTAGGGCACTTATTTTAATTGGTCAGAATTTATCAGTAACGTATCTAAGAATTTTTTATACGGAGCTCTATTAAATTTTATATAGTAAAACCTTTCAATTGCTATGTATCTTCAGCCCCTAAAACAATCTTATTCTTTAATTTTAACTCTTTCTTTTGTTCATGATACACTAATAAAAGGGATTGTCGGTCCCTTGTTCGGGGTGCAGTGGTAAAAACACTCTACCTATGACAAAGAAGTTATGGGTTCGAGCTTCCATGAGGACATGTAGGGTGTGTGTGTTTAATTAATATAAATTTTAAAAAAATAAAAGGGATTGTCTATAAAAATATGATATATAAACTTCATCTATAAAATTCAGTTATACATCACTCGATGAATATCTCAAGTGTTTTATTGATCCTCCCTTTGTTCATTCATCTATTTTGAAAATAATTAACTTACATGTTTATACCGTGAATAGTGAAATTCTTTTTAGTAGAAAATAAAGTATTGATTGATCTCTAAACCTTTTATTCAAGATTTTTATATAAAGGATTTTCACTTCTAGGATGTCTCAAAAACAAATGCATGGAGTCAAAAGCACATTTCTCAATCTATAACAAACTCTGCAAATTTCTCACATTGTGACAAATCTTGGAGGATAAATACAATAATTTAAGAACAGAACAAACTATTCATATTTCTAAGAAGTAAAATATATATCACAATTTCTTGGACCAAAAATTACCAAAATGATGAAAGTTGATGGTCCCAAAAACCCAAATTTGAACAACTTTTTGTAGTAAATGCTGGAGGTGGTTCTGCAGTTGAATATTATTTAGTAATTATTAATCTGCAACCCTATTCTATCAATTTCATAAATGTGACCACAGAATATTTACTCCTCTGCTCTGTTTCTGGCTTTCCTATTTATGTTTGACAAAAATTTGCGTTAGGCACGCTTAAATGATTTAGGCGAGTTTTATCCATACCTAAATAGATTCATTAATCTCAAATAGAATTTATTAATTCTCAATTAGGTTATATTAGTTGAGGTTGTGTTGGGTTAATGGATAAAATCCGTCTAAACCGTTTAGACGTGCCTAGCCTGAGACCTTCCCTTTATATTTTACTTCAATTTCAGTTTTTTGCATCACTAGTTATGCTCATAATTGTAAAATTTGTTATGCATTAATGTTAGTCAAGCGTTTTGATAGGATTTAAGTGGTGTTTTACTTAGTTAACTTTAGTGTTTATTATTTTAAAGTACAAAAATATTATCTAATAAAAAACGAAATTATACATTAAAAAAAACTTATTTGAATAATTTGATGCCTGGGTGGCGTCTAGGTGCTAAATAATTTGAAAGCGTTTCACAAAGTCGATAAATATACCCCGATTTTTACAGCATTTTTTTATTTCACTAGAAGATTGTCTATTTTTTTTTATAAAAAAAAAATTAACATTAATTTTAAAGAAGATTGTCTATTTTAATCTTAAACTTTGAACTTAAATTTATCTCATTCTTTGAACTCATTCCAACCAACCAAAGTTTTGAGATCGGTAGATTGACGTGAAAAATATAAATGTTTTGAAATATTAAAATATTTTTCCACCTTATATTAAAAATAACATATTTTAATTTCAAAAAGTTGAAAATAAACTAATTGATTAAACAAGTGAAAGGGGTTTTGTTCTTTTGAATATTTTCTACCCAACAAAATGCTGATATTTCGATATTCTTCACGCAGGCAAATAAATTTGGTTATTTTATATTTTCCCTAAAAAATCAATATAAGTTTCTCAGTTCGGAACTTTGATTGATGAGAAGTTGAGATCCTAACTAAAGAATATTTTTTTTAAAAATGAAATAGTTTTAAAAATAAAATAAACCCAAGATTTTTTTTTCTTGAAAAAATATCAGTGCTGTAATAATTAATACAAATAAACTCAGCACAATTTTAAGTATCCCAAAGTAAGTAAAGAAATCAATAAAATTACACATATATGTCATAAATCTAAGTAGAATGTAGATGACTGTTTGATCCTGTTGCCGCGACGTATATATAATTTTAAAATTGATATATTTATTAAAATATATTAATAAATATTATTAGTTGTAAAATTGACGAAATAACAATAATAATAATAATAATAACAATAACAACAACAAATAATAATAATAATAATAATAACTATTTCAAATACTTTAAGTTTCTTATAATTTAGGAAAATTATTGTCTTTCTCTCGTATTTGACCTCCGAGTGATTTTGTTTAAGTCTAATCAATTATAGGGTTGAATAATTGAACATCCATCCCCATTTAAATTGTATATCCTGATTTTAGAAAAAGAAAAAAGAAGAAATAATGATTAAATATTTAAATATAAAAGTTCGAGAAACGTAGAGACACTGACTTGCCTTCCCGAACCTTCGGTGGCATGCTCTAATTGGGTTAGGTTTTATACAATAAAAGACTGGAAACAACATATAAGTGATGTAACCGACTAGAGCAGATGCGACACCCAATCATACAAAAGACAAACAAACGTTTTTTTTTTTTTTTTAATAAGTGTACATTAATCTTAAACTCACACACTCAAATGTCCCCCTAGGAGCTCGAACATGTGACCTTTCAGTCACAGGCAAACATCTTTTTTTTTTTTTGAATAAGTGTACATTAATCTTAAACTCATACACACACTCACACACCCAGATGTCCCCCTAGGAGCTCGAACATATGACCTCTCAGTCACAGACAATGTGCTTTAACCACTACACCCCGAACGAAGGGACACACAGACAAACATCTTATAAATGAAAGTTGTTACATAGGTTCAATGTCCGATCACAATAAAAGTTAAACATCACAATTTAAATATCATAGTACAGTTTCTAAATAATTATTACAAATAATTGGATAGGAATAAGGTTTCTGAGGCTCAGTGCACCAGAAACTTGCACTGTGGCGATATGCATATGGAAATGCTTATCTCAAAATTATTGTTATTATTAATAATTTATCCTCTCTACACTGTCGCGTCCTCATTCTTGATTTTAATATGCTTAATTTTGAAATATGCACAAGGGGTTGAGTACTACGTACCCAATAAACAAATTGCCCGAAAAATATACATATATGAAAGTTATGCTACACACAGATAAACCAAGGGGTTATAATTTAAAAGTTTAAGACCCTATTTATATTAAACATTTTAATTAAGCTGCATTCAACTACACTCAAACACAATGAAACAAATATATGTTTACCGTTGTGTGACTTGAAGTTAGTCTACTTCCAAGTCACGATGAGTAGTTATGAAAGGCCTAACCACTCAACAAACTATCTTCAATAGTACAATAGTCACATAATACACAACCTTGAGACACATACGATTCGTAAAACACATCTCACACCCTCCTTATGTCATTGTATAGGCATCAATATTCCACAGAGTGACCTGTCTAAGCCCAACTTGTGACTTTAGAAGATTAATACCTTTATATGTAGGTTGATGAGACTTGGCTATGTAGGGATTTTCATTATCGTGAATTTAATCACAAAATCCAAATAAGTCGGACCGTTGATGGATGTTGTAAGCAATTACCAATCAACAAAAATCTTATGCATGCTCCTATGAATTTAATGCGATAGTTTTAGGAATACCTTTAGATATGTAGGGTCTGAAACTTCTATCGCGTTGAATCCAGATCCAATTCTACCATGCCAACAATTTGAATATGCGGAAGAGGAATTAAATATTTTGCAATTTAATCCAAAATTCAAATAGAAAGGAATAGATAAATCATGTTCTCCAGATCAGATCTTCAGATTTGTATCCCTTTATTTTTCTAATCCTGCTATTGGTGAGGATCCCACAGTATTGCACTGCACGAGACCGAGTCGAATTGTTGGTAATTCGGATACTTTGTAGTAAATTCCCGATGTGAAATATTTAATTTTGTCAAAATTAAATATTACCAACTTAATATACGCGAAGAGTAGATCATCGTGGTATATTTGTTTTCTCAAAACCTAATTCCTGTGAGTGAGAAATGAGTCCTCGAAATGACACGGTTGGTGGGATTATTACATAAGTGAGTTATGTAATAAATTAAGTATCCCACATTGACTAATTAAACTAATTAATTTATGTTTATAAACCATTATGGTTGAGGTCTGTAATAACCAAGTGTGCAGTGTATGTGGCACCCGATGGCGTCATCGCGTGCCGCCGCCGCTGCTCGCCTCCCCCCGCCCCAGAGGCCGCCGCTGGCCGAGCGCCTGCACCCGAGCCCCGACCCTGGTCTCAGTCTTTGGGCTCTTGGGTCCTTGGCTTGGCTTGGTCTGTTGTGCCTTATCTTTTTGGGCACTTGAAGTCCACCTGCGGGCTCGACACGTGGATGGTCCAGTCGACGTGGTGCACACGATGCATGTGACGTAGCTGACGAGTCAGCGCACATGTTGAAATGAATCTTGACGCTTTTCAAACTTGTTGAAAACGTGGGATTTACACAACTGCACGCCCGTGATTGGCGCGTCTGTTACGCCCGTGTGTCCTGCCTGTAACGACTCGGTGTTGATTGCAGAGACCGTAACAGACAGGCTCCCCCAAGGTGGAACATGTCTATATGCATAGGAGTTGTCCCCTATTCCCAAACATCCGACATTAGACAAAGCTCACTTAGCCAAATACTGCAACATTTCTCTCATATTGCTGCACCTTTTTCGTTGTTCTTAAGCAACTCAGTTTTACCTCTGTTCAGTTCGCCGGAGCCGTTGTAATTTGCAGTGCTGCCTCGTAAAGGACGAAGTCATTTTACCTTTGGGAACGATCGTCGGTTAACGAGCACCATGTTGGCAAATTCATCTTACAAGAAGAGAGCTTCCTCGACTCGGTTGTGCTAGATTGCACTTTATTTCTTTAAATTCTATTTAATTTTATTTTATTTTAAATTTTTTCGTACTTGCACTACTACTTGTAAAAACTTGTTGTACTATATGACGGTCGTGTGAAGTGACACACAATTTCACGTTAAATTATCAATCCAAGTTCTTTTTCAATTCGCTCTCGTGGAAACTATTTACTCGTAGGAAGGTGTATTAATAGCTAGGCAATACAATTGTCGTTGATTTTCTTTATCTATCAAGCTATGAATTGCAATCTAAACTACAAATGCACACAATCAAGCATTCAACAATTTGCAAACTTTACCAATCACTTACTTTTATCAAATGTTTGGGTAGATTAGAGTAACAAGTACGACAATCTTAGAAGAAAGTGAGTGTTTGTAAACTTCAATTGATCCAAATTAAATCAAGCTATGTTGTAAATGGATTTTAATTCCTATGAAGTTGAGCAACCGACTCTTATATTCGCTAGTCACTTGCTACGGATAACTAGCGGTCGATGACTCTCGAAGTTGCAAACAACTACGTTATTAACTCCGAGACCACTCCCAACTGACCGTCGATTATTACCCTATAATCCTAGCCCCGCACATGGATTGGAACTAAAACTATATGATTATGCACTTTTCACGACGATTTCGTCCGCGTATTGGCTGCGACATTCACATCAACTACCTATAGATTGGCTATTACCTACATCTAATAGGTATGAACTGGCTCAAGTGCAAATCAAGCCTTCATAGGAAAGTAAACAAGCATAGTA
>JAPKLW010001100.1:77830-96832 GCA_026898455.1 Plectranthus barbatus
AAACACTTTATCACTATTTCCGCTGCTAACGTTCATACTCTGAAAATCGGGACCAAAAAGGAGAGACACAAAGAAATACGAATTACCAACGACAAAAAACAAGACTCGATTTTTTTTACACAAAGACACGAAAACTTGAAGAAAAGGAAGAGAAAGGGTACGACCTGGATATTGATACCAAAATGATACGATCCTCGCCGGAAGGTTTAGATCGCAGCCCAGGAACTCAAACGATACGACTCAGACACGACGCGGAAGCAAACTGAACAACTGAAGATGGAAGGATCCAACACCTTTGGATTTGAAAACCTTCAAGTACCGTAGTCCAGAATAAATTCTCCTATGACCCAAGAAGCGAATTGACCCAACAACGAAGGATATATGCGTAGACACCACGAATGGATATGACTGTTCGATTGATTAGTCAAAATCGAAACCCTATGGATGAATAGGAATTTCGAAAATTTGAGCTCTCAGAAATAAAGGAGAAAACCTCACAAATTTTATTAAACATAAAACTGCCTGAAAATTGTTCCATACAAGGCCTATATATAGGCAACTCAAACCCTAAACTAATAAGGAAATTAATTTTCGAAAATTAAAGGAATAAATTCAAAATTTAATTAAAACAAGGCCTAAACATGTTGGCCCAAAATAATTAAATAAATTAAACTAAGCCCAATCAGTACACATAATTAAATTAATAACTTTTGGGCATTCGTTTAATTCTTCCAACACCATAGAATCCTTGGAATTATTTGCAGCCCAAATACCTTTAACCAACAAACTCAATCCAGCCCTCAAAGTCCTTGCTCGAGCTCTAGTCATCGGCCCACTCGGAATGTAGACTGGATTATCTCTCACAGCTGCTACTTGGGCTCCATCACCTAGGAAGTATGACATTTTTCCCATCATACTCATTTTGAAGTTGGTTTGCATAAGCTGAGCAAATTTCTTGCAGAGACCTAAATTTCTTGATCCAAATATGATGTCATCCACATAGATCGATCTTCCCTTTTTTGAATCCATTCTTCAGCAACAATTGTGATAACGTCTCATACCACGCTCTTGGAGCTTGCTTTAGTCTGTAGAGAGCTTTCCTTAGTCTGTATACTTTGTTTCCTCGTTCAAAACTTGGAGGTTGTTCCACGTAGACTTCCTCTTTCAATTCACCGTTAAGGATGCACTCTTGATGTCCATTTGAAATACTGTGAACCCATGATAAGCAGCATATGCTAGGAATAATCCGATTGCTTCCAGGCGAGCTACTGGAGTAAAAGTTTCGTCGAAGTCTATCCCTTCGCACTGTGCATAACCTTTAGCAACTAATCTGGCCTTGTTGCGAACGACGAGTCCATTTTTGTCTCGCTTATTCTTGAATACCCACTTAGTTCCTATTACTGATTGATGTGTTGGACGATCGATGAGATACCATACATGATTCCTTGTGAACTTTGATAGTTCCTCCTGCATTGCGTTGATCCAGTCTGCTGATTTGAGTGCTTCTGCTACTTTGGTAGGCTCTTCTTGTGATATGAAGCTGGCAAGTAGTGCACTATGTCTGGTTCGGATTAGATCGGCAATATCTCCTAGAATCTCTTGAGTATGATGATCTCTAAGCAGCCATTTGGGTCATTGAAGTTCTTCTACAGGAATGACTTGACTGCTGGATAGTCCGATGGGTTCTTCTGAAACTGGTACATCAACAAGTTGTAGAGTCTCCAAGCTGTCTGCTACCCTTGTTTAGTCGTCTTCTGCTGAAGGATTGTCTTCTGGCATTTTGTCTGCTGGATTTTGTATTACTGGTGTAGTACTCTTATCTGCAGTAGTCTGGTCTTGGTTGTCTTAAGCAAGATTGTCTTCAGTAGATCTCTCGCCATTCTGGGAACCTTCAGATAGTTGAGCATCCTTATCTCCTTTAGTTCCCTGTTGGTTTGTAAGCTCTTCGAGAGATTGTATGGTGGCCTCAGCATTACCGATTGCATCACAGGCCCTCTTGACTGTCGATTGATCAGTCAAGGTCTCTAGTAGAGATGATGATTCATTCATTAACCTAGTCGGATCATTCGGTTCAACTTCAGAAGTATTCGAGCCCGAAGGTCCATTGACATCATTAGTGTCATGAAACTCATCTCTTTGGCTTCTTATGGTCCTGCGCACTAAAGTAGCTTCATAAAAAATAACATTGCATGTTATTTCCACAAGTTTGGTTGTCTTATTAAGCACTCCATATCCCCTGTAAGATGGATGTCCATATCCTAGGAACACTCCTTCATCGGCCTTGGGAGAAAAAGTACTTAATTTTGATTTTCCATTATTATGGATATAACATGATGAACCAAAAATACGAAGATGAGCTAAATAAGGCTTACGACCATGATATACTTCATAGGGAGTCTTGTTGAAGCAAAGATTCGATCCGCTTCGATTTTGCGTGTAGCAAGCATTCATTACTGCTTCTCCCCAGTATTTTTGACTTAGATCCGTATCGGCAAGCATTGTGCGCACGGCTTCTTTTAAGGTTCTGTTCCTTCTTTCTGCCAAACTGTTCTGCTAGGGTGTTCTTGCAGTGGACCTGTCATGTCCAATCTCAGCATTGGCACAGAAGTCTATCAATGCTCCATTGCAAAATTTTGTACCATTGTCGGATCTTATCCTTTTGACCGTGAGCTCTTTGTCATTTTGAACTCTAATTATCAATTTCGGAAGGATAGTTTTCACTTCGTCCTTGCTTTTGATTAACCTCACCCATGTGTACCTGGAATAATCATCAATAGCAAATAAAGTATATAGTTTGTTACCTACAGTGGGTGGTGTCACAAGGCCGAATAAATCCATGTGCAGTAGCTCAAGGATTCTGTTTGAAGTGGCCTTTTCTGGATTTGAATTGAAGGACGCTTTGTCTTGCTTTCCTTGTTGATAGGCTCTGCATACTCCTTCCTTCTTGAAGGTTTCTTGAGGTAAACCTGCAACAATGTTATTTCTAGCAATATAATTGATGGTATTAAAGTTCACATGCGTTAGCCTTTTGTGTCATAGCCAGTTTGTTTCTTCTTTGTTGAATGCTATGAAGCACGATGTGTTGGGATTGTATACTGAAAGCATATATGATTATGTGTTTTGTACATTGGTCTTCATATGTGTTGCTACAACAATGCTCGCTGTCTGATGAAACAAACATACAACGAACCATAATATCCTATTATCTCGCTTATAGGGATGACCATATGGTGTGTAGGAGATCACAGAGGATCATATGAGTCATTTGACCTAGCGAGATATAAACTGTATCACAGTTGAGACAATCCCTGGATAGGCTGTCGGTCTAAGCTGCGGCACATCGGTTCATAAGTGGGCTTATCCTAGCTACTTGATGTGTCGGTACATGGTTATGTATTGATGGGATCAATAGTGGGATGTGCCATTCTCATTGACATATGAATGAGCCAGATCCCTAACATACTTCCTATGATCTTAAACCTAACTGAAGGATAAAGGGCACACACAGATTGACCGCACTTTGATTTACCATGGTGGCGAGTCTTACATGTACACTTATACCCGTATTTTGGGTGTTGGCAATTTGTGTGTGGTCTGTTTAGTCCGGACGTTTAGATAAGCATATCCGTTTCAGGATGGTGACATTCCCTGAGGAGCTCACAAGGTTCATTATGCTAAACCCTGCAGGTTGAATTATTTAATTCAGGCATAAGTGAAAAAGAGTGAGTGGTATTACTCAGCATTGTTACCGTGGTGAAGGTTAAGACAATGTTTTATTAATTAATTATGTTCTGGGTTGAACAAGGAAGGATTAATTAATAAAGAGGGCCCACTTTATTATTTGCATCTGGTCCCTGGTCTGGCCCATGAACTGCTCAAGCCCATTGGGGTTAGGGTTTCTCAAAACCCTAACACTATATAAAGGCCTTCTCTCTATCAGATCAAGTAAGACTTTTCAGTATATTGAAAATATAGAGAGAGACGGCGGCGGCGATCCGAAAGGGAGAAACTGATCGATTTCTCCAGATCTCGGATTCAACTTGGTAGATAATCCTCGCCAGATTTCCAAGGAGCAAGGGAACAGGTCAGAAGATCAGATCTGTAGGAACAACTGTTCATCGTCGGCGCTCAGATTCAGATCCAGATCTATTTCATCGTTATTGGCTCCGATCTAGATCTGTAGATCAAACGGTGAAATCAGGAATTCTCTAAATCCATCCTTTGCAATTAATTTTGTAGGAGCATGCATAGGATCGCATGGTTTATTTAATTGAAATTTGTTCCCGGTATCCTAAGAACGAACCTTGGCAAGAATTTCATTAATGGCAACTCGTGTTGTCCATCATAGACTCAAACCCTACACGATGCTTGTATACCACTTTCCCAATCAGCAATGTAGAGTCCTCCTTTTTTGATTCCTCTAAGCTTTACTTCACCGGTGGCTCTATCTGCAACTTCGCAACATGTGTCAAAGAAGGAAACAATATATCTATTTTCACTTAGCTGGCTGATGCTCAGTAGATTGTGCTTGAGACTATCGACGAGGGCAACATTGATTATTTGCATTTCATTTTGCTCGATGCACCCTCTTCCGATTACTCTGGCCTTAGAGTTATCACCAAATGAGACTGAGGCTCCTCGGAACTTGCAAAGTTCTGTGAAGATCTTTTCATCTCCTGTCATGTGACCTGAGCATCCACTGTCTAAGATCCATTCTTTGAGTTTTCTTGATAATCTTCTTTCTGATTCTTATTCCTGTAAAACAAAGAAGTTATATTTTCGGTACCCGATCAATTACGGGTCATGCTCAATTAGTTTTCTGGATTATTCCCTTGGCAATCCAGACTTTCGTGATTTTGATTTTTCTTTTATCATCACGTCTCACTTCCCTCCCATTCCTGTTGGCATAATTTTGATAATCAACATAGGGATGTGAAGTAGTGTGTCGGGTCGTCGCTGTCTTTTGAAATTATTTTAAAGTAGACTCTGGCCTCAAGTAGGTGTTCCTTCTACTTGGAGTGTATGTTGGCTTTCTTGCAACCTTAGTAGATTGCTTAGCCTTGCTAGGATTTGTATGAACTGTCCTAGCAGATGGAACAGTCTGTTGGGTAACATATATTGACTTTGCTGGCTTTTTCTCAGCTGAGGGATATTGGTCTGCCAGCATTTCTGTTGTTCAATTGACTTAACGTTTTCCCTCTTGTCTTTCCTAGCAGTCTGATGAATCTTCCCAGTAGCTGGGACAAAATTAATCTTCTTTGACTTACTTGATTTAGCGACGCGAGACTTTTCACTATCAAAACCTATTCCAGCAAAGTTCTTCGAACTTCTTTGGACACTTAAAATATCATCTAAATCTCTCGTGCTTTTTAAAAATTTGTATTGACAAGCATTTAACACTGAGTGATTGCTTTTCAAAGTTTCATTTTCCTGTCTTAAGGTATTATAACCACTGCTTAAAACGGAGAATTCAATTTTTAACTTAAAAAGTTCCTCGTCTGCTGACCTAGATTTATCCATCTCACTGGTCAAACTTGAAAGTTGAGACTCCAGGGAGGAGTTTTCTTTGACTAGAATATCCTTTAATGCATGAACTTTTGAAAACTCTTATAACAGGTATTCCACAATTATCTCATCTGATTCTGAATAGCATGAATCAGCAGTGTCATGCATATTATCAGAAATTGAAGCAATAGACAGAGTAGTGTTTGTTACCTGGTTTGTTGTGGCAGCTAGAGCTCATTCTCATGTCTGCTCTTCGTTAATGTCTGCCATGAACACCATTAGAACATCCTCTTCCTCTTCTGATGAGTAGTTTTCATCGTCATAATCTGGGATGTCTGGTAGTTCTGTCCTTGTTAGCAACACTTTGGTGACCGCCTTCGATGCACATCTTTCGAATAGCTTTCTCAGTCGTTCCCTTTCTTCTGGATCTACACTTGGGCATTCAAACTTTAGGTGATCTGGGGAATTGCACTCGTAGCATGTTCTTGGTGCTATCTTGTTGTTCTTGTTGTCCGTTGATTGAGTCTTCTGGAGATCTTCCTTCTTCCCTTTGCTTTCAGCAATAGCCTTTGAAGTCTCTTCATTTGTTCCTCCAGCTCGCTCGCGGAGCATTCATCTTCTTTGAAATGAGATCCGCTCACGGAAGGAATCTCTTT
The DNA here is from genome assembly GCA_026898455.1 of Plectranthus barbatus. Lineage (NCBI taxonomy): Eukaryota > Viridiplantae > Streptophyta > Magnoliopsida > Lamiales > Lamiaceae > Plectranthus > Plectranthus barbatus. Next base: position 83,992 of record JAPKLW010001100.1, read on the forward strand.
TGCCGAACTAGACTGAGCAGGTCGATCTGAGTGGAATGGCTTCTTTGTTTTCCACTTTTGTCCATCTTTCTTCACAAAGAATGCTACACTTTCCATTGGTTCTTCAATGTTAACTGCAGCGTGAACGGCCTCATTCTTGTTGATTTGGGCGATATCCCATTCTTGATCTTCCAGTTGAGTAAACACGTCTTTGGTGCTAATCTTTGACAAATCCTTATCCTTTAGACCGGTTACTTTGATGAACCAATCCTCCTTAGGTAGTCTTGAGAGAATCTTTGAATTCATGTCAGGAAGTTCATATGTCCTTCCCAACTTCTTTAACTCGGCTACAATCTTGTTGAATCTTGCCTCCATGTCCTTGATGGTTTCAACTGGAATCAAACAGAAAGATTCATACCTATCTACCCATTGTTGTAGCTTGTTTCTCTAAATCTGGTCCGATTCTTTGTCCAGAGTGCTGAGAAATCCCACATTTCTTTGGCACTGTCGTACTCCAACGCTTCAGCCTTTAGAGTAGGTGATAAGGCACCTAATATGAGATCCATGGCGACATAATTTATTTGATCACGGGCTCGATCTTCTTGATCCATTCTTCAAGTGGCTTATCCATCATTACGTCTAGTCCTTCTACGTTCTCTCCGACCCTCGTCTTGACTTTCTGGATCTTGATGGGTCCAACTTCGATCACTCTTCTCATCTCTCGATGTACGTTCATTAGTGTGATCATCGATGTCTTTATCCAGGTAGAATAGGATTCTGAAGTGAACTTGGGAAGCTTTGTGTTGTGCGCTATTTTCTTGAACCTGAGCTAAGCACAGAAACACAGATATGCAAGGAAAATCTGGATTAGGTCCTTGGCGACTCATAAGCAGCTAGTCTGTATAGACCAACCGCTCTGATACCACTTGTTGGTCCCCGATCAGAGTTATGATATATACATCAGAAGTATTAATGTTTATCTTGCACGTGTCTTGCTAAAGTCTCGACTTAACAAGTGTTTATCTAAATGTTTTAGCTCGTGTATTCGTTAGATTGATTGCAGTTTATACTACAACACTTGGTGTGTTAAGTTTCAAATGATTTCATCAACAAACAATTAGTGAAGCAAAGCAGTAAATGGCATAAGGATTTTTATAGTGGTTCGAACAATTGTTCTACGTCCACTCTCCAGTCCTCTTACTGAAAATTTCAATAGAAGAATGAGTACAAGGTCAGGCCTAATCTCTAAGGTTGAGCAACTCCTCCGTCTGGTCAGCGCGCACCTTCAAGCACCTCGATCTCCAATCTTCAACCGGTGTCGCTCCTTAGAGTGAGGACAAACCTCCCTTCTCCTCGGACGTCGACTGCTGGGAGTTTTATAGTTCTTCCCAGAACCTATCCTTGTGTTGGCGTAGCACGTACGAATCACTCTTGCACCGCAATAGTGACTGCTAGATTCTTTCTAGAATAGAAAGAATCCCAATGTTACCTTTTGAAGATAAACTTCACAGGTCTTTGAGCTTCTATATGAAAGCTTGTGAAATGCTTCAATTCAGAACTTAGCTCGGTTGAGTTTGCATGACAGAGAGAATAAGTTTGATCTCTTTTGTTATCTCTTATTTTTACGAAGTCGCGAACCTTTGAATCAAATAAGGATGACAACTATTTATATTTGAAGATTCAAATGGCCGTTTGAATCTTATCCGTTATACTCAAAGGGAATGCTCGCCTATCTGCATGCTTCCTTTTTCTGCGGTGGACAGAGACTCTTCAAGTCCCTTCGTCTCTGATTGGCGTAGCATCTATCTTTAGCCGTCTCTTATCAGAACGGATCCTTTGTAGGTCTGAACCCCTTTTTTCTTCATGATGATTATTCCATCCTCTTGGTTGGTTGGTTCTTCTCGTAACTTGTAATCCGTCTTATATTTGGCTTTGTAATCTTTCTCTTGATTGCTAATTGCTGATTGTTGTTTGTTGACTATTGTTGCGTCGGATGTCTCCGTAGTTTGCTGGAGCTCCTTCTTCGGCATTCTCGTTGCTTCCTTCGCATTGTTGGTCATTCTGATCTTCAGCTATTGGATGAGTTTGCTGACTCCTTCAGCAAACCCCAAACTTTCTATTTCTTAATCTATTACAACTCGAGTATGAATTCCTATACAGGATTTTTTACAATTGACTCGATACTGAGTTGCTATAGCTTTGATCCACCAAAACATATCAAATTATGATAATGAATTGTTTTACAATAGAGGGGTCTAACAATATTCCTAACAAAGGAGATAGTTACTAGTTAGTAATCTAGGTTATATTTGTCTGACCCAGGAAATATACCATATTTAGAGTATTCCACCTGTTGATTGATTAATTGTTGCAGGTTATCAAGATTAATAATTCTACCATAGGATTTCTGTTTTGTATTATTCATTTTAAATCCATGTTTTATTTATTTCCTTTGTTTCAAAAATCCATAACTGATTTCTGAATTACTCAAACAGTTGATCTGATAACTGGGTTTTAGTACATAGGACTATCTCGCATATCATTCCCCGTGAGTTCGACATTCCGAGTTATAAATTTAATTGGCCACTATTCTATAATTAATCTGGTAGAAATATTAGTGATCAAATAGGCATCGTTGCCGGGAAATAGATAGATTTAGAGCCTATTACTAATTCACAACGAGTGGAGGAGCACATCCAATGAGTACAATTCAGCAAAGATTTCAGCCCCAATATGAGGAAGGAGGATTCTGAGTTGGCATCAACGCCAACAACATCGAGCTGAAGACCGGCCTAATTTAAATGGTTCAACAGAACTAGTTTGGAGGAAGAGCTACAGAGGATCCCTACTTAAGGAATAAATATTTAATTAAATTAATGTTTTCAGAGACTTTAATTAATTGATGGATGTGCTTATCTTAAACACAGGGAATTAATTAAGTCAAATAAAAGCTCTGATTCACATCGGGATAATATGATTGTTGTAACATTAATTCTCTAGTGGAATGAATTAAAATTATAAGTTCAAATTATATTATGGGCTGAATATATGTGTTTGGACTTATGAGAGGCCCAATCCTATACATTCTATAGATCCTTGGTGTGGCCTAATTAGAAACTCTAGATGATGTCTATAAATCGGATGCAGATGTTGAGAGAAAAACTTATTTCATAAGTACATGTGCTGAACGATGGCTAGGGTTTTAGTTCTCTCAAAATTCTACATATCTGGATTTATTTGGTATCTAACAAATCGGAGGATTGCTATGCACCCGACATCTGATCTTACTTTGCACGACATAGGCTAGAAGATCTCTAGTGGAATCAATATGCAGATTTGTATAGATCTTTCAAGGTAATTGTTGACCTTCTTAATTTAATTTTTTTATAAACCATGTATGTGTACTTTTGGTATCCAACATCGATCATGGGGACAGACTACCTTCACCGGCGTATTCCATCAATTGTTTTCAGAGCAACGTTCGTAGTGGTTGGCTCTGCCTAAGACATATAGTTGGTTTATTGTGTTTAAATCATTTAAGCATGTCGTGGATGAATACATTTTTAATATATTCATTTTGATCCTTGTGGTTTCCATTTCCTGGTTGGTTTTGGCACGATGGTTTATTTGCGGTTTTTAATTATTTTTCACCATGAAAAAATCCGTGGTTAGTATAGGAAATCATGTAATTTTATTTCATGTATTTTTCTATAAATTATGATGTAGTTTTTTGCTGAAAAATGAGTCCAATAAACAATTAACTCGCAATCGTGCAAGGGTTGACCTTGAGAAGAAGAATATTGATGATAGTGTGAATGTTCAGGTAGTGGGTAAGTAGACTGCTGCGCAAGGTGAAAGCAGTGCTTCTCAGCCAGTTGAAAAGCCTGCAAGTTAAGGAGAGAATGTTGAGCCGAAAGATGTTGAAACGTTGGTTGTTGAGAAGAAAGAAGCTAAATTGAAGGCTGCTGAGAAAGCAGCAGCTGCCAAGCTTGCTGCGGAAGCTAAATCCAAATCAAATGCAGCGTATGATCGAGGTTTTCTAAAATGCTTCTCTGCTAACGTATTTGGCATCGTTATGTCTGAGGATCTGCAAGACAATCTGAAGAAAATAGGTCTGGCCTTGGAAGTAATTGATGAACAACCTCAAGAATGGGCGACCACCCCGGAACAACTGGCACGTGATGTGAGGAAAGGAATAAATGAGAGGAATGAGAAATATCTGCGAGCCCTAGGACTTGACCCAGCCAAAGTCCCAGGATGGACCATCGCTGAGGATTCTTCTTCATTCCTGAAGGAGACCATAGACTCCTTATGGCAGAGACGTCCCAGATGCTTCTTCCTCCCCTAAAGTTTATGGAATTTCCTTTGATGATATTCCTAGTGATAAGGAGGAGGTTGAGATGATTGAAGGATCAAAAGTTGCTGAGGGAGCTCTGGTGGTTGGTTGAGAAGAGTCGGGTTCAAGTGCCAATATGTTGAGAGTGCCACTGGATGGACCACCAAATAGCATATTCAGGGCTAAGCGCATCGCCCAATGGTGTCCACCAGTTACTGTACGATATGAAGAGGATGTTGATCTCATTCCTTGGGCTAAGAATATCTGTACATTCATCGATGCCCAACTGGCTGAGGAATTCAAGGCGACTTATGCTCAGGAATTCGAAGGTGACTCCGCTGAGCTTGACTTTCTGAAGACAGAATTCCAGAGATGGAGATACTTCAATCATGTCACTCATGAGCTACACTATGAGGATCGAGCAATTATGATGGCTCGCATGGGCTTAAACTACTGGCGCAGTCAGGAAGATTGGGCCGATGACTGGATAGATCAGACATCCAAAAGGTAAACTACTGAGAAGCAGGTAGTGGCAAGGCTGAGGAAGATTAAAGAGAACTGGGCTGCATCTGGAGATCAATCTTTGCCACACTATGAATTTGCACCGGTTGCTAAATAATCTTCATCAGCAATTGTGTTCAGGTCTCATGCAACAAGGAAGCAGGCTGCTGCAGCTGCTGAGTTGCTGACCAGATTAGCCAAGGAGAAAGCTGTCAAGAAGAAAACTGAGGAGGATATGAAGATGGCAGAATTTTGGGAGCGGCTGTTGAATACTCTGGCTTGCATTCCTACTCGGATGGTTATATATGAGCCTCCCACTCCAACTGCTGATGAGGAAGTTGCTGATAATTCTGAAAATGAGGAAGAGTCTGTTGATCCTAATGTTGATCAATCTCAAGAGATAGCAAACTCTACTGAAATTCCCTCATCTTCCGGCCAAATGATGACATCTCAGGGATCCCCGATCACTACTGTCGAGCCCTTGAGCGCTCGCACATTCCATAGGGATATCTAGATGTACATTAAAGCAGTCGTGGATGCCAAGGTGGAAGCAAAGGTAGAGGAGAAAATTGAAAAACCAAGAATGAACTTCGCGAAACTCTGCAGGAAGATTTCGCTTCATTCTCCTCTGACCTTTTAGTTGCGATCAAAGAGGGGGGAGATTAGAAGCTGGCTGAAGAAGCGGAGAGGCTGATAGAAGAATTCGCCTTGAAGCTCGTCGAAAGCTGGAGGAAGATCTGAGAAGGCAGCAGGAATAGGAAGAAAATGAGGAAAGAAGGAAGAAGGAGGAGAGAGAGAGGATCAAGAGAGAAGACCGAGATGCTCTAGTGGACAGATTCATGAAAATCACTGCACAATCCATCAGTAACTTGAACAAGGCCACCGCCTCCCCTAGCTTTAAAAATGCTGACTCTGACTCCTCTGCGACCAAGCAGTAAATTCTATCTATCCTTAGAAGTTTTTGAGAGTTTTTTGTTTTGGGTGTTGTTTCCTGTACTCATTTGCAGAATATCTTAATGGAAACTTACCCAGATTGATGACAACATCTCATTGTCCAATTCTAATTATTTTCTTTAGCTGAACTTACACATTTTGTGTAATGAGCAAATTGCGTGGGGAAAACTGAGTATGTGTGTGTGTTCGTCTTAATATTGGTTTGATCTTTATGTGTGGATGTTGTTTGTGCTTATCTGCTTGCTGAACTTTCCGTAATTTATTAAGTCATTCACTTGTGCAAAAAATTTTATCGAGCAATACCCTTCGTATTTTGAGGGAGAAATTTTTCAAACACTTGTTGAGTCTAAGAGAGTAAACATACTGAGTTAGATTTGCTAGATATATTTTGTAAACTCGGTAGTCTTCTTTCCCATGATCAGAAGTTAGATTTTAGGGCTTTGATTGCACCAAAAGTGGGGAAATTGTTAGGAATATTGTATAAATTGTTGAGAATATACCCCTTTAGATCTTATTGTTTATTTGTATTGCTTTTGGTGCATCAAAGCTAGATTCTCTAGTCTCTAGCAACTTAGAATTGAGTCAAAATTGTAAAAGTCATGTATAGGATAATTATAATCGAGCTGTAATATAGTTAGAAAAGATTGTTGAAGTTTGCTGAAAGATTCAGCAAAGTACGAGAAGGTTTGCTAAAGGAGTCAACAAACTACGAAGAGACAGCTAGGAGACTCGAGCAAACATATGAAGATTGTTGAAGGATTTAGCAAATACAAATGTTGCTAAGGATGCTAACAAACAACAAAGTATCGGAAGGCTGGCAAACATACGGAGATAGCTAAAGGCACTTAGCAAACAAATCAAGTTGTTGTACGAATGTAGCGAACAGATTGCTGAGATTTCAGCAAATGAATTGCAAACTCAGCAAAGGGTTTCGATAGCAATTAGCAATCATCTGAATCCGCAAAATCAAAGGATCTTCAATCTCCAAAGTTTAAGGAATCTACTGAAATTGAAAAGTTGATTTATCAAGAGACAAAAAGGAGATTTCCAGAACTAAATCCAAATATCCATTCTGACAAGTCGGCTTAATAAGGAAAGATCCAATCAGACAAGAAAGAGATCTGAAGAGTCTCTGTGCTTTTCAGAAAAACAAGGAAGGAGATTGGAGGTTCGAGAACATGTGTCTAATGGACAAAAGATTCAATCATTTGTGTTTGAATCTTCATCTATAAATAGAAGGATTCGCAGAGTGACAAAAAGTTCGGCCAAAAATCAAAAGATCAACTATTACGCGCAAAAACACGCATATTCTCTGCCGAATTCAAAATTCAATCAAGTATCGATCGAGACTTTGTTAAAGCTACTATGTTCATCACGAGACCAAAGAAGCTCGCTTCTAAGGTTATTCTTGGAGTTCTTTCTGTTTAAGAAATAACTTAGCGGTCACCTTGATCTGCAAGATTGGCTATTACGGGCTATTGCCGCAAAGGAGAGAAGTTCCAAGAAGAACTATAAAATTCCTAATCCAGCATTCAAGGAGGCTGCGAGGTGCGTCCTCACTCCAAGAAGTAGCTGAGAAGATTGACATCAAAGGTGCTTGAAGGTGCGCTGTGACCAGACAGAGGAGCTGCTTGCAGTTAGAGATCAAGCTTGACATTTTTGTACTCAGTCTTAGTGAATTTTGAGTCAGCAAACTGAAGAGTGGACGCAGAATATTTGTTCGAACCACTATAACATTTGTGTCACTTACTGTTTACTGTTTTATTACTTATCTATTGATTTGAAACACAACACCTCAAGTGTTGGTATAAATAACTTGCAATATACTTAAATACCACACGAGCTTAAATATATTTGGTAAAGATTTGCTGAGTCGAGACCTCAACAAGATAAGTGCAAGACCTTAATATTTCGCTTCATTTAATCAAAACTCTAATCGAGGACAACAATAGCCTCATTCTTATTTAGTCTAAGAATCCCTCACTTCGGTGAATGTAATTATTTCATATTACCCTTTGCTGAAAAAATGAAAATCATAAATGCCACTTATTATCCATATTTTCTTACACCACAAAGAAATTTTTCTTTATGAAATCTCCACGTATAGAAAAGAGAAAATATATATATAACTTTAATTCGTTTTCTTTTCTCACATCTTACTGTCACAAAATGTAACCAAATAAATATTTGAATCAAAATTGGGCGACTCAAATTTATTGTAATCATTTTCTCTAAATTCCCTAAGCAACAAGTAATTCCACAAATTAAAATGCACGCGAGCTTTTAGTTTCATTGCTCGTGAATCAAGTAAGAATAATATGGAAGTTGAGATTAATTGAATTATATATTGTTTAGCACATTTTAGAGCAAGGTATATATTAGGAAATCATAATTTTGAAGTTGAGATTTTTATATAAAAGTCTTATTTCACTCTTAAAAGAGTTTCACGGTGATTAAGTTGAATTAAATTTCGAATTTCAATCTTATCATTAGGGGACTTAATTTATTAATAAATCCATTAAGGACTTAATTTATTATTAATCTTTAATCTATATTCAATTCATTGACGAAATATTCAATATGTGTTAAAGTTTAATACATTAAGCTCAAATACAAGCATCCATGATAACACTAGATAATGATTCGATAAAATTCCAATCTTATTAATATGATAAGAATTCAATTTGCTAAACATGATAAAAATCTGATAAATTTGTTCCAAATAAAGATAACAAAAAAAAATTCAATCTTCTTAGAGAGAAATTATGAAATAGTCAATTAGATTATCCTATCTAACAATTTTAGCCATACTTATAAATACATTTAAAAAATAGCCAAAAGTACATTTTTTTAACATTTTAAGATTAAATTCAGATTATTTTAAAAAATAAAATAAAATAATAATTATTAAAGAGAGAAATTTCGAAATAGCCATTTTGGCTTATACTTCTTTTGCTACTTTTATCAATTCATCTAAATAATAGACAAAAGCACATGTGTTAGTACTTTTTATATTTAATATTATTTTATTTATTTAAATAATATAATTAAAAAAATTATTAAATATAAAAGAGAAAATGTAAGTGTGTGTGAGATAATGTGTGGAGTGTGTGAGAGAATTTATGTCAGTGTGTGAGTCCGAGTGCGACTCAGGGCGACTCGGGCCTAAACGTTCTTTTAAAAAAGTATAAAAATAATGGTAAACTTGGGAGCGACCCGGGTGCGACCGGGGTCAAAAAAATTTCAAAATATGTATAAAAATAAAAACTAACTTGGGGGCGACCCGGGAGTGATTGGGTGTGACCCAGGAGCGACCAAGGTCTAAGAAAATTTAAAAAACTATATAAAAATAAAAATCATTCAAAATAATTTGTTTGATCAAATTTAAATTTTTTTTTATCTTCATTTATTCATATTAATGCACATTTCTCTATTAAATTTGTTAAAAACTGAATTTAACTAATAGATTTGACATAAATGTCAAAAATCTTGTTTTTAAATCAAATTTAAACTGATTCCAATGCATAAAATTGTACTTTTGGCTATATTTAAGATGTATTTATAATAGTGGTCAAATTCATGATGTGTTTTATAAATTTGACTATTTAAAATAATTAAGACTTTATTAAATATTGTGTACTGTGTGAAAGAGTGTGAGAGTGTGTGAGAGAGTGTGAGTGCGATCTAAGTGCTACTCGGGTGCGAACCAGTCAAAAAATTATAAAAAAATAATGATCAACATGGGAGGGACTGGGTGCGATCCTAGGGGAACCGAGTGCGACACGTTTGTGATTTAAATATTATTTTTAAGTTCTAAATATTGAGTAAAATACTTAAAATATATATTTTTCATGTTTCGATTTCATCACCAATCTAAAAACCATTACTTGATTAAGACATTTTAACAAATCCCAATAAAAAACATATATTTAATATGTGGGGATAAAAGTGACTAAAATTATCATGTATTTTATAAAATTGGCTATCTATATCTATATATATATTAAAATAAAATTGGGGGATAAATACGTAAAATACTATTAATGTTAAAATATAATTCCTTTAATAACTAACTATGCATAAAAATATAACTAATGTAAGAAGTATTAATTTGAATATTGATTTTATCTGAAAATCTGTTAGTTGATATCGAATATTAGGTATTGGATAAAAATACTCAACATGCTTCTCTATATTTTTGCATTTTAAAAAACATTGTAATAAGAAAGTTATTACGTAACATTTAAGTAAAATAATTACGTTATTAAATTTTGGGATATATTTAATATTTTTTTATATATCAATCATGAATGAATTACAATCACTTTATAATCTAATTAAGATATCGATTTACATACAATATATAAAAAAAATTAGAGGTATCTGTATAATTATAATATTTTAGCTTTTTTAGATTTACAAATCACTCATATTTATATCATATTAATTATTTTATTAAAATCCGTTGATATAATAATTATCTATGCATAAAAATACAGTTGATTTAATAATTATATATATATATATATATATATTTTTTTTATATGTATTTTCTCTTTTATCATATTAAATATTATAATATTTTATTTAGAGTGAGAATGATGTATCCATCTATGACAAAATATTTAATTAATAATTATTTGACTAATTCCTTGATATCAATTTATCTAGATATTTGTTATCGAGATATTAGGCGTTGTGAGGGTGATTCGATGGAAACAATTTTCTCTTTATAATTTTAATTATTTAATAGAGAATAATATAATTTTATATTTTATCTTTAACAGTTAAGTATAAAGATTTACATGTTAGATAATAATTCAACATTGTTTGATTCTGATATTTTTGCATATTGAAAAAATACGGTATGATAGAGATTATTACAAATTATTTAATATAAAAAAGGATTAAAATGTATTTGTATAAAAAATTTCAGCGACCATAAAAATTTGCCTGAAAAGATTGAGATGCATTTGTGTTTAGTGGTTAACTGTATTTGGTAGTAAAGTAAAGAAAGATGACTAATTTGTTTAATGCCTCATTTTATAGGCATTTTTATATTTGAAAAAAAATTGCATTTAATTATGTAATTAGTAATCTTAATTAAGTTATTAAAAATGTTTAATTGTTGGCTAATTTTTGCGAAAAGAAAAAGAAAAAGTACCTAATTGAATGAGACGCCTCAAAAAGGAAAAAATACCTAATTAAATGGGACGGGGAATATAAATATGGTATTTCTTATTTCAATTACAAATCTAATTAAGATTTTTAACCTTTAGTATATATATTGCGATTACAATGCATATGATATCAAAGATCGCTCAAAACATATTTTCCAACTTTGTTTAATACACCCCAGGCGGAACATCTAAATTACCATTAAATATCTTATCTCCCCGAAAAGATAAGATATCATATAAAGTATTTTATTAAAGATTCATTTTTTTGATATTATTTAAATTTTTATAAATTAGTGAAAATTTCTTAGCTTTAATTATTCTTCAGAAATCAAAATTTTATAATTTTTCACAAAATAGTTTCATTGTTTTCTCCAGTATCCGAGGTTCAAGCTTCTTTGTGCATATCATTTTATTTTTATCTAATAAAAATAAATATCCAACAGAATTTGATATAAATATGATTATATCGACATAAATACCTGACAAGGTTGAAGATGAATATTATTACAAAGTAGTATCTGAATTCATGATTCACGGACTATGTGGTACTGCTCTAATGATTTCACCGTGTGTGGCAACACGTAAATGCACAAAGAATTTTCCAAAAAAGTTTTTAGAAGATAGTTATGTTATCGCGATGACTATCCCCAATACAGATGTAGGGATAATAGAAGGACGATTCACAAAATAAGAGTTGATTTGGATAATAGATATGTTGTTACACACAAGAAATACCTATTGATCAACCATGGAGCTCACATGAACACTAAACGGTGCAATCAATTGAGATCTATCAAGTACTTATTTAAGTACAGGAAAAACTTTTATTTGGAGGATTTTAGCTGTTGCAATAAGATGTTAAGATCACATAGTTCTAAATCTTGCATCAAGTGGAATATCATCTTTGTTGTTGTTTAGCGGAAGAACAACTCAATTGGGATTTTTCATTCCACTGACTCCTAATGAACATTCAACTTGCAACATAAAATAAGAAACCTCATTAGCTGGATTGATTATCAATTGCAAGCTTATTATTTGGGATGAGGCTCCTATGATGCACAAGTATTATTTTGAAGCTCTTGATCGAACTATGAAGGATCTAATGCGGTTTAAGAATAGTTTATCATGCACGCAACCATTTGGAGGAAAAATAAAGATTTTTGAAGGTGATTTTAGACAAATATTGTATAAAGATGCAAGTCATTGTCAATGTCACTATCAATTCATCATGTCTTCAGAAGGATGTAAGAGTTTTAAGGTTGATGAAAAATGTGCGGCTCCGAATATGAGCTCTAAAGTTGAAGCCTCTGAATTAAAAGAATTCTTAGAATGGGTTGCATCAATTGGATATAGTGATCTGAGTGACGACAATTAGGAAAAGGAAATGTCAAAATACTGAATGATATTCACCTAAACTTTTATGGAGATAATATAGAGACCATTTTCAAAAGCACGTATACTACAATATTATCTGGCAATAATGATCCGTCATATTTGCAAGATAGAGCCATTTTAGCTCTAATAATGGATATTGTTAATTCTGTGAATCAACACATGATGGATCGTAACACCTCTGACAGTATGGTATATTGAAGTTTAGACAGTATGTGTAAATCAAATAGACTAATGAATGTGTTGACTAATTTGCACACCACCTGAATATTTGAATGACTTGAAATGTACAAGATTGTCAAATCATGAGATGATACTCAAGATAAGAACTCCTATTATGTTGCTGAGAAATATAGTTCATTATGCTCGATTGTGCAATAGAACCCGTCTAATCACCACCAGGATTGACAATATGTTATTGAAGCTAAGATACTCACCGAAATAGTTCTGGCGAAATTAATTTTACTGTTGTGTTATCTTATGTTATTTTATTGAAATA
>JAPKLW010001100.1:96842-113371 GCA_026898455.1 Plectranthus barbatus
TTTACTGTTGTGTTATCTTATGTTATTTTATTGAAATATGGGGTACACAATTTCAATATGAAACTGTGCACGTTCATAATCTCAACTTCATACGAAATTGGTCATAGACAAATGTTTTAACCACGTCACTCCGAGGTCAGGATATCTTAGTTTGAGAAAATATAACTAAAAATGTAAATATATTTGAAAAACAATTTTAATTACTTAATAAATGTGTTTATTTTATTATTAATTTATATATAAACATAAATGAATAAATAATCACAAAACAAAAATAAGTAAACAATCCCGCACGATGTGCGGGTCCAATACTAGTTTTTATAAAAACTGATCCGAAGAAAAGTAATAAACATCCAATTATGATCCTATATGATTAACATGATAAAAATAATTAAAATGTTAACCATTTATAAATTAAATAAAATTATATTAATATAAATAGTAAAGCTCAAACTTAATAATTACTAAATAAGTAAATGAATTAAAACAAAATATTGTTTATTTTGTTAACGAATATCCTTATCCAAATTCCAATATGAATTCAATACAAGATTTTCATTTGCCTAGCTTATCAACTCACTAACACTACGATTATATGAATACAATAAACCTCAATCTAAATTCATTATTATGTTAATGATTTATATTAAATTTTATATTTGTTATAAAAATTTGTAAACCCTGCCTTACCACAATTCACAAACAAAATTATTTATAAACTCCCACAACTGACGTGGAAAACTCCGTCATCTATTAATAAATTAAAACAAAATAATTGTATATAATTACATGTTTGCCATTTTCCTTAAAAAAAATATTATATCAAAAAAAAATTATTTTTTACTTTATTTATTCTATTACTCCCTCCGTCCCATAACATTAGTCTTATTTCATTCCGTCACAGATACCAATGCGAGTAGAGATAGAGGAAATTAATATTTTATTAGTGAGTGTGTATTACTTTTCCATTTTAGGAAAGAGGACTAATGTTTGGGACAAACATAAAAGGAAAACAAGACTAATGTTATTGGACGGAGGGAGTATAATATAGTTGCACAACAAGCAATAAAAAAAACTAGCAAACTTATATTTGTTATTTTTTTTCAAACATATTAAAACTTACTAATTTATGATATTTACAAGTTTTTAAATAATACAAGCATAATTTTTTTTATGAGATAATTTCTTAAATAAATTTCTTATTTTTGTAGGTTTTGTATTTGATGTTTTTTTTATTAAATTAAGTATATGGTTGGATGTATAATATATAAAATAATTCATATTATAATATACTAACATATAATATTTGTTGGTCCTGGTTTTATTCGAGTAATCGTAAATGCACAACTGAATATAATTTATTTGGTTCGATAAACTTGCACTTATCCAAGCTGATGGTGACGTGTCAGCTTGGTTTATCAAATCTTTAGTTCATGTACTTAGTGTCAAGTATGCATAGTGTTAGTTTTCAGAGTATACTACAACACTTGAGTGTCGAGTTTTAAAAGTAAGTAAGTTGGCAGCAAGTATGAAAGCAGTAAATGACAAAAGGATTTATAGTGGTTCGGACTAAAAGGTACTACGTCCACTCTTCAGACGCAAGTCTTGAAATCCACTAAGTGTTGGATTTTCAAGGCGCTCCTACGATCTATCTTTTGCTAAAGAATGCATCATGCTTCAGTCCACAAGCTCACTTGCTTAGTCCTTTGCTTGGAGTGTGGGCACACCACGCAACCTCCTCGTCGCTGGAATGGGGTGTTCAGAGTTTCCCTGAAATTTCAGGACGGCGGCATGAAGTCCGTAAGAGTCAGAGTACGGGACGTACTTGTCTGTTGTCATCTTTCTTGGAGAGAAATATTACCAAGAAAATAACATAAGAATAGGTGATCTGAGTAACGCGTTCACTGTTGTGACACACAGAATAGCTCTTAACAGCCTCGAACGGTCGTGTAGACAATCTAGCAGAGTTTTGGCTCTTTGAAAATTTGTAAGCTTGGTAAATGTTTGATTTCGATTGGTTTTAGTAACCTTCATTTGTTGAATTCTTCGGTATTTATAGCCGTGAGGTTGAAGGTTTGAAATAAATGTCCGTTAGAGATAGATTGGATGATGTTCAATCGAATGTCTCTGATGACTGTTGCGATAGGCGAGTAGGTGGTGCTTTTTCCAGATATTCTGCACCTGCTCCGCCTTTTTGTGACAATGATAGTGATTGTTCACCTTTGTGTGAGAACGACAGTCTCTTCAGTTTGAGGAATCTTGGACTGACTATCCTATGTATCGAATCTTGGAGTTTCGTGCTTGCAGACTTTAAGGAATCTTCAATCTTTAAAGTTTGTAATTGTTAGTGCGTTCCTCAAATGATTATCTTAATCTCTTTGCGTTGGGACTTAGAAATCTATGTTGGTGTCATCCTACTGCAAATCTATGCTAGTGACATCATCCATCAGTATACGCTCGATCCTTTTACTGGTAAGTTTATGGTCTGGATAGGACCATACTTGCTGGTCCCATATTTGGTGAATCCAAATATCGGTCCAGACTCATAAATCCCATAGTTACAAGTTCGGCTCGAACCTTAGTTTGTTTGAGTCTTCATGCATTCCAGTTTGATTAACTAATTTGGTCTTCAGATTAGCTCCAGCTTACAACTCGATACTAATCTTATACAAAACTTTACATTTTTCGACTATACTGAAACTAATCTAGAGACAAACTAAGATGGCTTTTACATTCTTTTACCCACCAAAAAACAATGTAATATAAGAAAATTTCTAACAAATTTCCTAACAATATTGATGGATTTTGTTAAATTTATTTTCATATTAAAAATAATATATCATGTATTTGATTTGTGTATTGCGCAAATGTACATCTAGTTGCACGAAAAATATAAATAACTCTAAAATATATTTCTTTTTCTGAAAAATATTAAAAAAATAAACACCATTATCTTTGTTGTAAATTGTCCATCTAGCCCTTACAGATTATTTCTAAAAAAATGCTGGAGTCTAAGCTTGAAAACAAAAATAAAAGTCAAAATAAATCTAGATGTTCTTGAAACTATTTTTTAGTAAACTAATCTAAAATATATCTAGGGATATTCAAACTGTATATTAAAATATCAATTTTTTTCCTTTTTCGAAAAAATAAATAAAGAGCTTCTATGCATTTTGCCATTATTACAAAAAAGAACATGATTATCAATCTAAATAAAATAAAGTCAAATATTTAACAATACACAATTTCCAATCTTGTTCTTGAAGTTCCCTACAGTTGAATTCCCTGTGGTTACTTGTGGCATTGGCAAACACTCTGTGAAAATCAAATTTACATTTCACAAGCAATCTCCACTCCGAAAAACCATATCCATGACCATGAGAGAGAGAGAGAGAAGAAGATAGAGAGAGTCGGTGAGAGGCTGCTTTCTAAAGATATAATTATTGTCAAACTTTGTTGCGTTTGCTTTTTCTTATTTGCTTTGGTTCATAAAGAATAATATAATAAAATAAATAAAACTGCAGGCCCCACATCTATGAGGACTGAGGACATATTCAATATAAATATTATACTCTCTCCGTTCCGGTGAAATAATCTCATTTCTTTTCGGCATCAGAATTAAGGATTGTGAGTGTAGTAAAATTAATATTTTATTGATGAGTGTGAAAAAGTTTGTCATTTTAAGAAAATGGGACAATTCTATGAGATAGACAAAAAAGGAAAATAAGACTATTTCAATGGGACAGAGGAGTATGTATTTAGTTTTTTAATGAGAAAGTTTTAAATTGATTATTTCGCCATTTCATTTAAATTTTGTGTGGGTGGAAAACTTTAAACTCAAATTATAGTTTGATTTGATTGAAATTGAGGGATTTTTTGTTTCGTAGAACTCAAACCGATAGAAAACTACACTAATTTTTATATTACTAAACCGGGTTATTTTGTTAACTTTTTTTTTTTGAGATGAACGAGCCCATTCATTAATTAGAAAAAGGGGCAGCCTCAGTAGCTGCAATGTGCCGAAGCGATACAGGGAGAACATTAGGCTCGAAAATGATAAAAGAACGCTCTTTTGCTAGACGAACAGTCTCATGAGCAAGAGAGTTACAGGCTCTACTAATCCAATGAAAAGAGTATTCAGGAATATGTTGAACTAACAACAAAATATCCAACAAAATGGTGCCCACCTTGTTACGTAACGCAGTGCCTTGGCGGAGAAGAGAAACGATAGATTGAGAGTCCAATTCAAAATTAATTTTCTGGACCTGCATGGAGATAGCCACACCGACGCCGCGAAGACAAGCAAGAGCCTCCGCAACCTCAATATCGTCACACATAGGAATAACATCCGAAAACACATGTAAAACAAATCCATGACGCCATTGGGGAATAATGAAGCATCAGTATTGAGTTTGAGCATTCCACAAGCAGGAGCAATCCAATGGGGCGTAGGAACAGGACGAAGATGGGCGAAGCCAAGTCCACAATGCGATTGATACTCCGAAAGAAGGGAGAGAGCAAAGGTAAAACATTCTTGATGAGAAAGAGCTTTATTTCTGAAAACCCAAAAGTTGCGGCTCCTCCAAAGAGACCACATGAGAATGGCAAACACTTCAATAAACTCCGGAGCTTTTTTGTTAATTGTAGCCAAAATCCAATCTTGAAGAGGCATGAGGGGAGACCAACTTTGATTGGGGATGCGGAGGATACAAGCTTGCCAAAAGAAAGCCGCCCACTCGCAATCCCTAAGAGCGTGTTCGATAGTTTCACCATGTTTACCACATCTAGAGCAGGACGGATCAAGAGGCATTCCCCGACTACAAAGCTTAGAGTTAGTAGGAAGGATACCCAACATACATCTCCAAAGAAAAACACGGACTTTAGGTGGGATGTTCAACTGCCAAAACCATTTCCAGGGAAGCGGGATATTGGTCGACGAAGAAGGTCTCGATGATATCACATCTTTAGATTTCTTTGCAATCCAATAACCTGATCTAACCGAATAATTCCCATCCTTAGTGAAAATCCAACTGATGCAATCATCAGCATGTGATGTGCTAATAGAGATCGACAAAATACAACCAGCGAGATGTGGTTGAAAAAGTGAAGTGACAAGTTGTTTGTGTATTGAATGCAAAAATTATATTCATATATCACAAATTATGAATTATATCTAATGCATTGTGAAATATTAAAAATATATATTTTAAAATGAGATCATTCGTAAAAAAATATATATAAAAATGAAAAGATTTTGATTCAAGTTCAGTACATTTGATCAAATGATTTAATTTGAATATGTATAAGTTAATAAATTGATATTTTAAATGGTTTGATTCAACCATTAATTGAACCAACCATATCTTTAAATTAAACCGTGTATTCCCTTTAATTCATAAATTAAACCCTGTTAACTTTGCAGTTCGGGGCCCCACCACTGCTTTCATCACCATAAATATTATTCTAAATAATGCCATAATTTAATAAAAAAATAAAAAAATGCATGATTACATAATCCAATTATTTAACAAGAATGATTAGCAGCTGGTGTGGCAGTTAGATCAGGGCTATCTGGAGATAGCAAATCTTTTATTGAAGTTTTTGTTTTATTATTATTATTACATCTGTTTTTTGACCAACATGCTATATTCTAATTTGATGTCAGAAATTATAATTTCTTTTAGTAATTATTTGGGATAAGAAAAGTGTGGATATTAATAAGGGAGGAAGAAGCTGGTTTCAATTCAACATATGCCCTGATTGGATGAGTTTAATTTGGTGGGTTAATAAGGCTAAATATATCCGTGGAATATGCTTTTCAGGAGATGTAGCCAAACAGAGGGCTATAAGAAATGGGGGACAAAAAGGGCATAAATAGTTATCAATTGTCAAATTATGCAGCTTTAATCTGTTTTTGCGGTGCATGAGATTTGAAAAAGAGTCACAACTTTTATGCTGGGGTTATATCCTGATGTGAGATCTTTTTAGGAATATTATTGATTTGAGATGTAAAATATAGTTTTAATCATTTTTTATACGATATACTCCCTCTGTCCCTCATTAATTGTCTACATGGTAAGGGGCACAAATATCAATGAAAAAAAAATTAAGGCTGTTTTTTGGTTGATTAATGAGTGGATTAGTATTAGTAATAAAAAAATGAAAAAAATACAATGGGAACTTCGCATCAAGCTCCTCCATCTTCAGTTCCAATGGGAACTTCGCTTCAAGCTCCTCAACCGCCATCCTCGCCTTATCTTGGTTGTAACGCTCGCTCAGAACAAGTGCTCCTTCCTCCGTATCAGGTACGTCAGCAAACCATCGCTCAGAACAAGTGCTCCATCCTCCGTCGACCAACCGCGAACCCTCTGCCGCGGCGGCAACGAATCCACACGACGAAGACCTGAAGGTAAGACGAGTCTGAATAAGAGAGCTAAGCTCTAATCCTTCGTCGGTTGTCCAAATATCATCTCCCCACACGGGGTCGTCATCTGCATCGACGACAGGGGACGGGGGCAACAGAGGGAATAGAGGGGGGATGTCTTCATCGCGGGGAGAAGGAGGGCGGAGGAAGGGAGAACGAGATCGTCGCCTGCAACAACGATAGAGGACGGGGGTAACAGAGGAGACAGGGGCGGGGATGTCTTCATCGCGGGGAGAAGGAGGGCGGCGGAAGAGAGAACAAGAACGATGGAAGATGGATAGATCTAGGGTTTCTTCCCTTTTCTCGTAAAAGAGAGAGAGAGAATGGGGGATTGGGAATGAAATTTAGGGTAGGGGGTAAATGGGTTTGGGGCGGCGGGGGTGGGGTGAGGGTTTTTTGTAATTTAGGATTAGATTTTAATTATATTAATTAGGATTAAAATAATTAGATTTAATTTAAATTTTCTTAATTTTTTTCCATTTTAAGTAAGTAGACAATTGAAGTGGGACAGACGAAAAGGAAATGTAGACAATTGAGGTGGGACGGAGGGAGTAATATGTGAAATATCATTGTATGATTTAAAAGATCGTGAAGACCTCATATTGAGATTTGAGATTAAAAATTTTAAAGTTTTTCATGTCATAGAATGAAATTTATATTTTGGAACATGAATCCACAATTAAAATATTAGTGGAGCCCTATTATCCTATGTGTTATTATTACCTTTATATGTTGATTTAGATTGAATCAAGTCGAGTAAAGTAGCGTTTTGCTCAAATTTGACTTATTTATTATTGAGTTAAATTTTGAATTTTTTATATCGGATATTTTGAGGTTCATGAACCTAATAGAACCTAGATTAATTTTCTAAATTTAAATTATAATTAAAATATTCATTACTATTTAAAATTAAAAAGTTATTTTTTAAACAAAAAATAATCTCACATTATTCATTACTGAGGGTAGCAGGAAGTTCGAAAAGGATCCTAATGAACTATATGCAATAATTCAGAAGCTGAGCGAGTCCGTCCGATCGTCTGTGTGTTGCTTCAACAAAGAATTAGTCAACATCCCGAATTGTCTGCAATCAACCTTGGTTGGAACCTTGAGAAAGTCTGGACCTGGACTCCGATCTATACAAGGATCTAACACTATACCCCTATTAAACGTTAAATGACGCACTAAACAAAGTTGGAGGCTCGCATAAAATGGGAGGAGGATGAGCCATATAGGATGGCCAATTAGGAACACACTCAAAATTGCAGGTTGTGGGGGAAGGTGTAAGATTCAAGTCTACAATAGACAACATGAATTGTCACTTTAAATTGCTTTGCCAAGGATCGTTCTTAGGATATTGAAAACAAATTTAGATTAAATAAACCAAGCGAACCTAAGCAAGATTCTACAAAATTAATTGCAGCAGATGGATTTAGGAATACCTCAATTCCTGCAGATTGAATAACGGCGGTTGAATGAGTTGATTGGTGTTCCTACAGATCTGATCTTCTGATCTGTTCCCTAGCTCCTCGGGAATCTGGTGAGGATACTCTACCGAGTTAAATCAGAGGATCGGAGAAATCGATCAGTTTCTCCCACTGGTAGTCGTCGTCCCTTTCTTTCTCTGCCCTATATATTTTGTGTTTAATATTAAATTCACATCATGGTCGAATAAAAAGAAGGGGTATATATAGTATTAGGGTTTGTAAGTTCTAATACTAATGGGCTTTCAGACTATCCTCATCAGTGACCGGCCATGACCCGACCATTTAATAAAATATTTATTTATCTTTCATCCACTCCACAACCTACGACCTAATATATTTTAGCTCCCCATCAGTGACCTAACTCAACCTTACTTTTTAAATAAAATATTAATTTTTCCATCATTCAATATAATATAAAAATTACAAAATATTTAAAATCATAATTATAATAAATAAATTATTATACATTATAAATTTTTTCATAAATTATAATAAATTGTTATGCACTAAAAAAACATAATTTACTTGACAAATTTAAATTACTACAATTAATATAGTACTATAAAAGATAAATTGGAAAATATAAAAGTGAATTTGATTTAGTATGTGAGATTATAACATTATTTAAAATATTTAAATCGATATTTTATTAATGAAATTTGATTGTTTTAAATATTGATTTAAGATATATATATTATAAATTTCAAAATATATTAAAAAAATGTAAAAATAGAGAGAGAAGAAATGGGCAAATAAAACTTGTCAGCCGCCCACTTTTATTGTCTGTTCACACAATTTTTTTAATTTTGAATTTGTTTTATTATTTAATGTTTTGTCTTTTTGTGGTGACCACTAAAAAGTGGCCACCAATGTGAGTAGCCTCAGCAGTTTGTGGGTCAAACCAGGGATAAAAACAAATAATAAAGTGGGTCATCCTTATTAATTAATCATTCATTATTCTACCCAGAACATAATTAATGAATGAAACATTGCTTTGCTTTCACCAAGGAAGACAATGCTGACTCACCCCTTTGTTACCACGTCATTAGGAACGGGTTGCATTAAACTAACATGATCCACATATTTAAGGTTTCAGACATTCATTAATTAATTTGGCATATGACAATTAGCCATAATTAATTAATATCTTATTTTCTGAGTAGACAATTCAGCCTGCAGGACTTAGCATAAAGAATCTTGTGAGCTCGTCAGGAAATATCACCATCCTGAAGCGGATATGATTACCTACACCTCCAGCCTAAGCAGGCCACACGCAAATTGTCAACACCCAAAATGCAAGTATAAGAGTACATGTAAGACTCGCCATCATAGCAAATCAAAGTGTGGTTAATCTGTATGTGCCCCTTAGCCTTCTGTTAGGTTTAAGATCATAGGAAGTATGTTATGGATCTGGCTCATTCATATGTCACTGAGAATGACACATCCCACTGTTGATCTCATCAATATATAAAGATGTACCGGCACATTCAAGTAGCTAAGATAAGCTCACTTATGGACTGATGAGCCGCAATTTAAACCAACAGTCTATCCAAGGACTGTCTCAGCCATGATACTGTTTATACTTCCCTAAGTCAATCCAGCCATATGATCCTCTGTTATCTCCTACACACTATATGGTCATCCCTATCAGTGAATAATAAGATATTATAGTTCGTTGTACGTTCATTGTTATATCAGATAGCGAGCATTGTTGATGTGACACATATATGAAGACCAGTATATAAAACACTTAATTATATAAGGTTTCAGTATACAATCTCAACAATCTCCCACTTATACTCAAAGCATAATACCATTACTTTAACGTAGTATTAAATGTGTCTACAAAATCTAGGTATTACAAAATTGGACACAGAGTGTCTGGCTTCAGATCTTCAGTCCAAGATTATGAACGTGTTCCTCGTAAATCTTCAAAAGTAAGCCCTTTGTAAATGAATCTGTTAGATTCTACTTCGTATCTATCTTTTGGATCTGCACATCGCCTCTTGCTACAATTTCTCGTATGATATGGTACTTTCTTTCTATGTGTTTTGATGCCCTGTTAGATATGGGTTCCTTTGAGTTTGTGATGGCTGCTATTTCTAACAGATTAATTATAATAACAGCGGCAAATAAATTTGTAAACCCTAAGGTTATCGATCCAGGGGAATTGTATGGGGAAATTATCCTATGTACTAGCTATAGTTCTAAAATTCATTGTTTGCGGAATCCAAAATCAGGGTTTTGTTTGGAAAATAAAGATAACAATATTTGAAAATTAAAGGAGTTTTGGAAAGCAAATTAAAGAACACAGATTCTAGGGAAGAACTCTTATTATGGATAACATGTAGGAATCAATTAATTTAACAGGTGGAATACTGCAATGATGTTATATCTCCTTGTTTGGCAAATATAACCTAGATTACTAATTAGTGACTCATCTCCGCTCGGTCTCAAAGTACACCAAACTAGTCAATCCGATAAGCAAATCAGTTCAATTCCTACATCTAGTACATCTGTTTGGATAGTGTAGATCGTATCATGCATTCCTAATCCCACTATTATTATTCACCTCTCGGTCCTTCTATCAATAGCTAGACATCTAAATTAATCGTCACCTCTCGGTCTTTGAATTAATCTAGAATTAAAAATAAACACAGGAATCATGAACCTAATTAATTAATCCTAACATGCATCCATAATAATATCAACCCCTAGAACCCGCTAGGGTTTCTAGCCACTCATCGTAGATAGAAATCCAAAAGAAAACATATTAAATTGCATAAAAGTAAAGAACTTACAAGAAAATAAAAGGGTTTCGTGTTTCCCAAGTCTCCAAACTCTCAAAACCAAATTGTAAAGCGAAAAATATGATAAGGAATGATAATTGATACTCAAAAATCGAATTTAATAGGCTATTTATAGAGGTGGATGTGTATCCTATCGAATCTAGGGCTAAAGATATGAAAAATCTCGTTTTTCCTCGAATTCCCGCGCCAGCAGACACCCTCACGTCGACCGAGTCTGATTCCCGTCGATCGAAGGACCTTCTTGAGCTTCGTCGATCGCTTCTGAATGGCGTAGGTCGACGCAGCTTTTCGCCCTCCTGCGCGGTCTCACGGTTTTGGCCATAACTTCCTCCTCCGAACTCCGATTGACCCGATTCCAGTTGCGTTGGAAAGCTAACTCAAAGAGCTTTCCATCCATGTGCTCAATTAGCTCGGATTCCAACTTTGGAAGAATTCGTGCATGTTTCTTTCAACATCTGCTGCTTTCGGTACGGATTTCCATTGGATTTGGCCTAAAACCTGCAAAAACACCAAAACGCGCATAATA
The DNA here is from genome assembly GCA_026898455.1 of Plectranthus barbatus. Classification (NCBI taxonomy): domain Eukaryota; kingdom Viridiplantae; phylum Streptophyta; class Magnoliopsida; order Lamiales; family Lamiaceae; genus Plectranthus; species Plectranthus barbatus. The sequence goes on from JAPKLW010001100.1 coordinate 108,087, forward strand.
CCACCTAATATAGACTCATGCACATAAGATATATATAAACTCAATAAAACTACATAAAATAATATAAAATAATATAGATAAGCGAGTAAAATAATGAGCTTATCAAACCCCCCAAACTTGAACGTTTGATTGTCCTCAATCAATAGGCAAGAAAGAAATCAAAAGATCATGCGATTAAAGTGCAATGCCTCACAAGATTCATCACAGTCAAGGGTCAAAAATCCACTACACAAAAGCAATTTGAAGGAGACAGAAAATTCATCAATAGTGGAAGAACTCACAGGAAGTGTATCGCTCAACTCTCAAGTGTTTAAGATAAAGATGAAAGCACTCAACAACATGTATGAAGAAATTTCTACCATAGGCTTGCAAATTTTCTAATATCTCCACTGCTAGAATGTGCACACAAGTCTAGAATCAAAAAGGACTTTCAATAGGTTGTAATGTAGGCTTTTGTGAGGGGTAGGAAAATATGGTCAAGTGACTAAAATCAATCAAGTTGTACTTGCTCAATCAATCCAAACCACCATCTAAGTTCATTCACCCTTCTCCTCAAATATATCAACAAATACACAACCTCCTTTTTTTTTTTTCTAGCTCATTTTGAATCTCTTATGCTCAAATTTTTTTTTTCTTTTCTTTTCAGAGAGCTTATGAGAATTCTAATTATTTCTTTGAGCATCTTTTTCACACATCTTTTCACCACTAATTTAGATTTTCTTATCTCCATAACACAATCATTCCACCTCATATACCACAACTCAAGACATGAGCAAAACCAATACTTCTTCTTAATCTCATAGACAAGGAAAGAAAAATTTTGTATAGGCTCAAAAGTGGCTAACTAGGGAAAATTCAATGTGAAGGGACAGTGTTTAGGGAATTGGGCTATCAAAGATGGCCTAAGATCATTTCCTAAACTTGTGCACACTATGCAGTCTCAACACAGAAAATAGGCAAGTTCTAGAGAAATAAAAACACACATGTGAATCTCACATCAAACGAATTAAAGGCTCAAATTCTCACACAAGGGTTCAAAAATTTTCTTCCGCAGTCAATTTCAAATCAGCTCAATCATCATGCAAGCACAAGTGACAAATCAATCCTATAATGCGGTATTCTACATTCATAGGCATCTAACCACAATCACAATCAATTCAACTCAACCCTCAATCAATTCTAATATCACACTCTCATTCGGGTTATTTCAAAACTCAAAAATTTTCCCCACAAAAATAGAATTAACTTAAAAATTAAGGCAAAATTTAAATACGGAAAGCAGAATAAATAAAAGATAGAATGTTCCATCTCTTGTCCACATCCCCCCCCAAACTTATTTCCAACTCGAAGAGTGGAATAAGTTTGAAAATCAGACAAAAGAGGGAACGATACCTGGTAGTGGATCTCAGACATCCACTTTTTATCCCCCGGAGTCTTCGAACATTGCTCGGTGTGGAATAATTACTGCTGGCACTTCGCGTTGATTGACTTGAAGCCTTCTTGCGACCCTCTCCTTGGGTCAAGTGTTTCCAATCAGCCGGCTGCTCGGCGTCGAGCGACGCCAGGCTGCGTCGATCGACGTCGAGTCGAATTTTTTTTTTTTTTTTTAACTGAAAAGTAAATGTTAATGGAAATAACGGAAATTCGAAATAAATAAATAAAAAAAAACGAAAATTAAAAAGAAATTACGGAAAGGGTTGGGTTACCTCCCAACAAGTGCTTGATTTAACGTCGCAGCTCGACGATACCTCAAATTACTGCCACGAAGGTCGGGTCCAGACTCGCCGACCTTTGGCATCCACCATGTAGACTTTCCGGTCTTTAATAATGGTGGTGACCGCAGAAAATGGTGGCGCAGTTGACACTGCTACCCTTTCGTTTCCTCGCTCCCACTCAATGGCAGCGGCTTCTTCCTCTTCAGATTCATCTCCTTCGTCAGTAGTGGAGATTCGATTGCACTCCGTCTTCTTCTTGTTCTTGTCGATCACAAAGGTGATCCTCTCATCATTCGCTCGGAGTGTGATCTCGCCGCCTCGACAGTCAATGAGAGCGGCGCTAGTGTCGAGAAACTCACGCCCCAAGATCATGGGCATATTCTCGTCCTCCTTCATCTCGTGCACCACGAAATCTGCAGGAAAAATGAGATGGCCCACGCGAATGAGCACATCCTCTAGTATACCTTTCGGGCGGGACACAGACCGGTCTGCCATCTGCAGGGTGATTTTCGTGGGCCTCATCTCTCCGATGTTGAGACGTTTGTAGATGGAGTACGGCATCAGGTTGATACTGGCCCCAGTATCGCAAAGTACTCTCTCGAACGTGTGTCCCCCAATCTCAACCGGAATAGAGAAGCATCCAGGATCGCTTCTCTTGATGGGCACCTTCTTTTGAAGTAGTAGGCTGCACTGCTCGTGGATCTTCACCGTCTCATTCTCCACGAACTGCTTCTTTCCACTCATCAGTTTCCGGAGGTACTTCATGTACCCCGGGATTTCTTTCAGTGCTTCGATCAGCGGGATGTTGATGCTGACCTTCTTCAGGTTATCCACAAATCTGGAGAATTTCTCGTCCTCTTTCTGCTTTGCAAACCGCTGTGGGAAAGGCAAAGGAGGGAGCTGATCTTCAGACTGCTTCGACTTCGTCCCTGGGGCAGACTTCTTTGTCGATCGACTCAAGGGAGCGTCGATCAACGGGCCTCTTCCTTCTTCGTCGATCGACGAGGATGGTGCGTCGATCGACGTGGACTCATCTCCTGCACAATTTTGCTCCTTTTCGCCTCCAGAATCATCCACAACCATCTCGGGACCCTTGTAGCTCGTCCCAGACCTCAGAGTAATGGCTTTGACTGGCTTTTCCTTTGCGGGGTTCGCCTCTGTCATACTTGGCAACTGTCCAGGCTTGTGTTGATTTCCAAGTGTGGTGGAGATCTGGCTCAACTGCGTATCCATCATCTGAAGATGTTTCGTCATCAGCTGCATGTGGTTGGACATTCCCTTCACCTCAGTTTCTACTTTCCCAAACCGGTTATCCGAGCTCTTGATGAATTTCTCGAGCGTCTCCTCTAGCACAAATTTCTTTCTTTCAACGATCTCTCCTCCAGTACGTGCATCAAAACCAGGCGGAGGGTGTTCTGCAGCAGAAGGGTTAGCATAAGAAAAACCAGGGTGAGATCGCCCATGGTTGTACTGATACCCTTGATTGCCTCGGTAGTTATTGTGATAACCACCGCCAATGTAATTCACCTCCGTACCGGCAGTTCCAGACGAACTGCTTGCATCCCTGTTGATGTAGTCAGCCTCCACGGGTACTATGGCCATGCTTGGCTCTGCAACAGCTGCAACTTGTGATGTGCCCAATTTTCCAATCAACTCCCGGAGCTTTTTCACCTCAGCGACCACGTCGAATTCAGGCTTTGTCTCTACGGCTTTGACTGGTAGCTGCCTATCAGTTGGCCATTGGTGGCTATTCAGCGCCATATCAGCCAGCAACCTCATACTCTCTGCACCGCTCTTCTTCATCAGTATTCCTCCGGCAGATGCATCAACCAGCTCCTTCATGTGAGGGTTCAGTCCCTCATAAAAATGACACACTTGCATCTCCAGATCGATGCCATGTCCAGGACAGAGTCGTAGAAGCTCTTTGTACCTCTTCCAGGCCTCGTAGAGTGACTCGTCATACAGCTGCTTGAAAGTAGTAATGGCAGCTTTCCTCTTCAGCAGCAGGCTCGGTGGGAAGTAGTTGGTAAGGAACTCTGCTCGAAGCTCCTCCCATGTCCCAATTTGGCTCTTATCCAGTCCAGCAAACCAAGACCGTGCCTCGTCTCTGAGTGAGAACGAGAACAGTCTCATTCTGATCACATCTTGGGTTACTCCGTTCTGCTTCACAGTGTTACACACCTCAATGAATTGGTTGAGGTGGGTATATGGGTCTTCTACAGCTCTTCCCCCAAACTGGTTTTGCTGCACCATCTGAATAAGGCTTGTGCGCAGCTCGAAGTTGTTGGCATCAATGCCAATTCTGAATCCGGCCTCTGCTTGCTGTGGAAGAAATCGATCCAAGATGGATCTTTGCGGAACCACAATCTGCCTATTGTTCAACTCTGCCAGTCTTGCAGCTTGCTCTGCCTGAGCAGCCTGGGCTGCTTGAAGTTGTACTCTCAGCTGCTGCACTTCATTCACAAATTGCCTCTGCTCCTCGGGAGTCATATTTTGCAGAGGTGCTTCAAGATTTTCAGCCATCTCTCGTTGTTTTTCTTTTCCTTTCTTCTTGATTTTCCTGCAGGTTGCTTCAATTTCCGGGATAAAGGCTTCGAGTGTTTTTCCTTTGGCTCGCGTGTTCATGCACCTGCACAGGAAATAAGTGGAATCAGCACGGCGTCGATCGACGTGAATTCACGTCGATTGATGCAAAAGTGTGGTCTTCGTCGATCGACGAAGGGTATCCGTCGATCGACGCGAGACACAGAATTGATAACTCACACACGCACACGTACAGATAAATTTAAAACTCAATCCAGCAAATTTCAGGACGAACTAGTAACAAGATAAAATCTAACAATTCCCCGGCAACGACGCCAATTTGATGGCTGCTATTTCTAACAGATTAATTATAATAACAGCGGCAAATAAATTTGTAAACCCTAAGGTTATCGATCCAGGGGAATTGTATGGGGAAATTATCCTATGTACTAGCTATAGTTCTAAAATTCATTGTTTGCGGAATCCAAAATCAGGGTTTTGTTTGGAAAATAAAGATAACAATATTTGAAAATTAAAGGAGTTTTGGAAAGCAAATTAAAGAACACAGATTATAGGGAAGAACTCTTATTATGGATAACATGTAGGAATCAATTAATTTAACAGGTGGAATACTGCAATGATGTTATATCTCCTTGTTTGGCAAATATAACCTAGATTACTAATTAGTGACTCATCTCCGCTCAGTCTCAAAGTACACCAAACTAGTCAATCCGATAAGCAAATCAGTTCAATTCCTACATCTAGTACATCTGTTTGGATAGTGTAGATCGTATCATGCATTCCTAATCCCACTATTAATATTCACCTCTCGGTCCTTCTATCAATAGCTAGACATCTAAATTAATCGTCACCTCTCGGTCTTTGAATTAATCTAGAATTAAAAATAAACACAGGAATCATGAACCTATTAATTAATCCTAACATGCATCCATAATAATATCAACCCCTAGAACCCGCTAGGGTTTCTAGCCACTCATCGTAGATAGAAATCCAAAAGAAAACATATTAAATTGCATAAAAGTAAAG
>JAPKLW010001100.1:113381-145112 GCA_026898455.1 Plectranthus barbatus
AAACCAAATTGTAAAGCAAAAAATATGATAAGGAATGATAATTGATACTCAAAAATCGAATTTAATAGGCTATTTATAGAGGTGGATGTGTATCCTATCGAATCTAGGGCTAAAGATATGAAAAATCTCATTTTTCCTCGAATTCCCACACCAGCAGACACCCTCACGTCGACCGAGTCTGATTCCCGTCGATCGACGGACCTTCTTGAGCTTCGTCGATCGCTTCTGAATGGCGTCGGTCGACGCAGCTTTTCGCCCTCCTGCGCGGTCTCACGGTTTTGGCCATAACTTCCTCCTCCGAACTCCGATTGACCCGATTCCAGTTGTGTTGGAAAGCTAACTCAAAGATCTTTCCATCCATGTGCTCCATTAGCTCGGATTCCAACTTTGGAAGAATTCGTGCATGTTTCTTTCAACATCTGCTGCTTTCGGTACGGATTTCCATTGGATTTGGCCTAAAACCTGCAAAAACACCAAAACGCGCATAATACCACCTAATATAGACTCATGCACATAATATATATATAAACTCAATAAAACTACATAAAATGATAGAAAATAATATAGATAAGCGAGTAAAATAATGAGCTTATCAGTTTGTCACTGCACCAACATTATTATAATATACAGTGATTGCTTTAGGCATGCTAGAAATGATATCCAGCTGTAGGAGGAAGTTCCATAACAATACAACTTCTTTCGAAGCTTTTGAAGCTGCTACATACTCTGCTTTCATGGTGGAGTCTGCGATACATTTCTGTTTCGCACTCCTCCAAGATGCAACTCCTCATCCCAAGGTAAACACATATCTAGAGGTCAACTTCTTCTCATCTTGATGCGCCTAGAAATTCGAATCCGTATGCCCTACACGACACAAGTTCTCATACTGATATACAAGACATAGGAGTCGTGTTCCCCTCAGATACTTGAGAATATGTTTTACCACATTCCAATGCGCCTGACTAGGACTGGACTTATATCTTGCCACCATGCCTACAACATAGCAGATATCTGGCCTCATGCAGAGCATCACATACATGAGACTTCCCACTTCTGAACCATATGATACTATTTCCATTTCATTTCTCTCTTTCTCAGTTGCAGTGCACTGTGACTTTGAGAGATGAATACCATGACGATAAGACAATAAGCCTCTCTTGGCATTTTTCATGCTAAAACGGGCCAACACAATATCAATGTAAGTATCATGGGATAAGCTCAACATCATTTTTCTATGATTTCACAGGACCTTGATTCCAAGGGTGTAACCGGCATTTCCCGGATCCTTCATTTAAAATTGTTCAGATAACCAACCTTCTATGTCTGACAACACCTCCACATTGTTCTCGAATAAGAGAATATCATCTACATAAAGTGCAAGAAAAAACACACTTCCACTAACATATAAACGGTACACACAACACTCATTTTCGCACTGTGAAAACCCATAGGATTTAATCACATTGTCAAAATGTTTGTTCCATGACCTTGAAGCTTGTTTAAGTCCATACAGTGACTTCTTAAGCATCCAGACAAGATGTTCTTCATCTTTTTGCACATACCCTTCAGGCTATTGCATGTAGATGTCACGACCTTCTTTAAGGTACCCGTTCAAGAACGTAGTTTTAACATCCATCTGCTAGATCTCAAGACCCATATGTGCAGCTATGGACAGAATTATTTGAATGGATTTCAACATTACAACAGGTGAGAGGGATTCATCATAGTCAATGCCTTCTCTTTGACTATAACCTTTTGCCACCAACCTGGCCTTAAATGTCGTTATGTTACCACTCGAATTCTTTTTTCTTTTGTATACCCACTTACTACCTATAAGTCGAAAGTTATCTGATAGTAAGGATTTTCGGTATACATCTATAGTTGTAATCGACTCAATTTCTAAATCTATAGATTGACACCATTGATCAGCATCTTTGTCATTCATGGCCTCATTATATGTCCATGGGTCGATATCACTCAGTCCATCTTCTAGGATTAAGTCAGAAGACTCTCCCACGAACATAAACCATTTAGGATCGAGGCACCCTATGATGAGGCACCTTTGATGTGTCTGACTTAGGTGCATTCACTTGTGATTCACCATCTTGCACAGGCGGCCGTGTAGCTGGTTCCTTTCCTATTCCAGGTATGCTCAGACTGCCACTGGGTTCTCCTAATGGATTTAAATTGTACTCTTCAATTTCTTGAAGTACGATTTTATTCTTGGTCTTGTGTTTCCTTATAAATTCATCTTACAGGAATCTTGTGTTAGTAATTACAATGGCTTTCTGATCTTCTGAATCATAAAAATAACAACCTTTAGTTTTCCTTGAATAGCCTATAAACAACATTATCTCAGACCTTCCCTTTAACTTATCAGAGTTCTATAGGGGTTTTTGGAACTGATTTAGAAGGAACCAATCTAAGTAAGTACACTACTCTTTCCAACGCATATCCCCATAAATAAATAGGTAAGCTGACATAACTCATCACTGATCTAACCATTTTCAACAGAGTTCTATTTCTTCTTTCCGCCACACCATTCTACTGAGGGGTGCCAGGTGCAGTCCATTGGGACGCAATCCCTTGATCTGCTAGATACTGTAAAAACTCATTCTGATGTACTCTTCACCATGATCAAATCGCAGTGTCTTTATGGTCTTATTTAACTTCTTCTCTACCTCAGCCTTGAACTCCTTGAATTTCTCAAGGCATTCAGACTTGTAGTGAAGTAGATAAATAAATCCATATATGGAGTAGTCATCTATAAAGGTGACAAAGTATCTATGTCCACCATGAGTTTTTGTTGACATAGGTCCAAACAGATCAAAGTGGATGAGGTCCAACCAATTATTTGCTCGAGACTCAGTTGCCTCAAAAGGTCTGGTCGTCATCTTTCCCTCTATACAGGTATCACAAACTCTATGTGGAACTACCTGGATAGAATCCATAATTCCATGAGCAACGAGTTTCTTGATCCTTGTTAGATTGATTCGACTTAATCTCAAGTGCTAAAGATATGTGATATCCTCACTCGAAGAAAACTTTTTTTTTTCTGTCGGTTAGACAAATTGTATGCCTGTCACACTATTGGTTTGTTTGAACATGTAATAGCATAAAGAGAATCTTTCTGTGACCCATGATAGATAACAATGTTATTTCTCATGATAGAAACATCTCACCAAAAACAACAGAAAATCCATAATCAAAAAGTTTGGAAATTGAAATCAAGTTTCGCTGAAAAGTCGGCACAAATAGAACATCTCTTAAAGTTAAAACATTATTCCCAAAACATAACGTAACATCTCCAATTGCTGCAGCAGAGACATTTGCAGCATTCCCGTTGGATATGGTAATCTCGCCATCTTCAAGCTCTCTCGTCAGCTCGAACTCCTGCATAGAGTAACAAACATGATCAGTAGCTCCAGTATCCACTACCCACGAATAGGTAGAAACCAAAGCCAAAAATGTTTCAATTACTAGTGTAGAATATGATGTACCTTGTCCCTCGGTGACGAACACCAGAAAATCTATTTTACAGTGACCTTTCTTTCCACATGCAGAACATACTTTCCTTTTGTAAACTTTGCCTCAAAATCTTTCAATAAGTATTTCACGTGATGCTTCCTCCATGCTCTCACCTTTTACACTAGGAAGTGGAAAGTGATGATCAAGCATAGTAGCAAACAAGGATTCATTAATTATCGACTGAGCTGCCTCCAAGAAACTAATCAGTTAATCAAAAGTGAAATCCTCTGCAAACATCAATAGAGGTGAAATCACTGAAAGATTCTTGAAGGGAGTTCAGTATGATGTCAATCATCAGCTTACGAGTGATGTAGCCACCATAAACTATGTAATGCCTCCTGAGTGACCTCATGTGCATCAAATGATCCTAAACCTTGCCACCGTTAGCCATTCTACAGTTTATAATATGCATTATAAACTTAGCTCTGACAGTCTATCCCAGGCTCCCAGCACACCATAAGTCTTAGTTAGATCTCTCCAAATCTCAACCGCGTCAATACAAGACTGATACTTGAGGCAGAGTTTCTCAATCATGGACAACCTGAACAATGATAAAAGCTTATCATTGTCACTATCCATTTTACAAAGGACTTCTTTGAAGAATCAGAAGACTCAATCGAGACAGCAACCGGATGAGGCAAAAGTAACATAAAAGCAGTCTGAGTAGCAAATAATAATTGACATATCTGAAAAAAGTAAAGCAGATAATAAGGACATACAAACAGAACAAATAAAACAAATATGCATAGTGACCATTAGATAAAACAACACAATTTGTTTCCTCCAATTGCCCAAGCTAATTTACCGCAAGTAGACATTTATGGTAAACGCTCAACCTAACCTATAAAAGTCGCTTTAATTTCAGACCATGCCAGGTATTCGTTGGAAAGAGAAATTAATATTGGAGTTAACTTAGACCTTGTTCATCTATCTTGAGCAGAGATCTCATGCATGAGTCGCGCTCAGGCAACATCTAAGCCAACTAATCACAATCCTATCTTGGGGTGATAAAAGGCGATTAACATACATACTAGATCTTTGAGATTGGGCTTCCACTGTTAAATCTGCAAACTAGGTTGCATAATGGGCCAAAACTAGGGTTCACAGCTGAACCAGGCCGCCTCTGGGCTGGAGAGCCCAAAAATAGGCTCAGCCACACAAACACTAGGGTTTGCAGGAAACCTATCCGCCAGCACCTTTGCAGCCGTCGCCGCTACCACCTGTTACCACCGCAGATCCGCCGCCCAGGCCGACCACAACCCTTGCATCTGAAAGACTTCAATCACGATCCACGACTTGCTGCTACTTCCTCCGCAAACTGTCGCGCGCCTCCTGTGTGCGGCCACCGTCCACCACCATCATCATCGTTACCACAAGGGACGAGAGATAGAGAGGAGATGGGCATGCGAACATCGGCGAAGGCGCGGCCCAGCCGCGCACAGCACAAACCCTAGGGTATGATGCTCGCCACTGCCACCTTTATTTTGCCTGTTGTTGCAAACCGTAGAGACTCCAGCTGCCGTGCGTGACCCTGTGCTAGCCTAGGATGGTCGCCGCTGCTGCTGAAGGTCGAAGGAGCGTTCCCACGCGGTGAGAAGCGGCCTAGCTACGCGAAGGCAAAACCCTAACGTTTTTTCTGTACGCCGCCGCCGGTCGCGGTCATCTAACCGGTGGGTGGTTGCCATGGTGTTTTTGGAACTGTCTGTTCTTTATCTTCATCTTGGTTTTTGGATTTTACAGATTCAAATAAAAATGCAAAAGCAGATCTAAATCTATTGCATGTTTTTCCCTATCAATCTAACCAAGGATTTTCTCGTGGTGAAAAACAAAACCAAAACAAGAAGGCCACGAGAATAAAACCATCCATGACAATTTAAATCCACCCATAAACAAACAAATTTATTTAATAATAATTTATCTATGACAGAGCCTAAGATCTGGAACTTTGCTCTGATACCAATTGTAGGATTCGAGTATAAAATAGACAACATGAGATGTCACTTTAAATTACTTTACCAAGGATCGTTCTTAGGATATTGAAAAAAATTTAGATTAAATAACTAAGCATGCTTCTACAAAATTAATTGCAGTAGATGGATTTAGGAATTCCTCAACTCCTGCGGGTTGAATAACGTTGGTTCAATGAGTTGACTGGTGTTCCTACAGATCTGATCTTCTGATTTGTTCCCTTGCTCCTCAGAAATCTGGTGAGGATATGCTACCAAGTTGAATCAGAGGACGGAGAAATTGATCAATTTTCTCCCATTGATAGCAGCCGCCCTTTTCTCTCTCTTCCCTCAATATTCGATGTTGAATATTAAATTCACATCCTGATCTGATAAGGAGAAGGGGAATATATAGTGTTAGTGTTTGTAAGCCCTAATACTAATGGGCTTTCAGCAGTTTGTGGGACAGACCAGGGATCAAATGCAAATGATAAAGCTGGCCCTCCTAATTAACTATTCCTTTCCTATTCAACCCAGAACATAATTAATTAATAAAATATTGTTTTACTTTCACCAAGGAAAATAATGCTGACTCACCCCTTTAGTACCATGTTATTAGAAACGAGTTGCATTAAACTAACATGATGCATATATTTGAGGTTTCAGACATTCATTAATTAATTTGGCATATGACAATTAGCCATAATTAATTGATATATTTATTGAGTAGTACCACTCACTCCTTTTTCACTTACGCTTGAATTAAGCAATTGAGCCTGCAGGACTTAGCAAAAAGAACCTTGTGAGATCGTCATGAAATATCACCATCCTGAAGCGGATATGATTACCTACACGTCCAGCCTTAGCAGGCCACACACAAATTGTCGACCACAAAATGCAGATATAAGAGTACATGTAAGACTCGTCATCATAGCAAATCAAAGTGTGGTCAATCTGTATGTGCCCCTTAGCCTTCTGTTGGGTTTAAGATCATAGGAAGTATGTTAAGAATCTGACTCATTCATATGTCACTGAGAATGACACATCCCACTGTTGATCTCATCAATATATAAAGATGTACCAACACATTTAAGTAGCTAGGATAAGCTCACTTATGGACTGATGAGCCACAAGATATTATAGTTTGTTGTTTGTTCATTGTTATATCAAATAGCAAGCATTGTTGATGCAACACATATATAAGACCAGTATATAAAACTCTTAATCATATATGCTTTAAGTATACAATCCCAACAGAAGGGAAGACCGACATGATTATCGATATCGACGAGATAGAGAAAGGATTAAAAGATAAAGTCCTTAAAAAAATGGAGGTAGGGACCAACAACATCATCCCGAGGCAGCTCATCCAAAGTTGAATCGTGGACCTCCTTGGCAGGCAAGGAGGGCTCGGTGGTCCATTCCTCCTGGGGCTTCTCCATTTAGAGCTCTGGATTGGTTCTAGAGGATGCAACAAGGTTGATCTAGGAAGATTGATCGAAGCAACGATCTACTCCTTGTTAGGTTGGGGCTTGATCACTGTGAAACCCCACAGATTAATTGTAAACACAGTGGCAAATAAATTTATAATATACCCTAAGGTAGTCAAACCCAGAGGAATTGTACAACGAGACTATCCTATGTTATGGTTAGAATTTATTGCTTGAGAAAATCAAATTTGGAGTTTGGTTTTGAAATTAAAGATCACAAAAACAAGAATTAAAGGAGTTTTGAAGTGCATATTAAAGACACAGATTCCAGGGCAAACAAATCAGTCAAATCACATGCTAAATATATTAACTCTACAATGGTGGGAAATAACATTAAAATACTATAATTCTTGATTCAGGCAATTATAGCCTAGGTTACTATTATATGACTGATAAGCTCATTATTATACTCACTTATCTATATTATTTTCTACTATTTAATGTAGTTTTATTTATTCTATCTATATATTTTATGCATGATCCAATATTGGGTGGTATTATGCACGCTATGGTGTGTTTCTACAGATTTTAGGCCAAATTCACTAGAAAACCGTTCTGAAAGCAGTGACGTGCAAGAGTAGCAATGAGTTCTTCCACACAAGTAATTCTGGCTATAGGCTGATGTAAATGGATAGTGCTTTGATTTAGCTTTCCAACGCAACTGGAATCGGGTCAATCGGAGTTCGGGAGAGGAAGTTATGGCCAAAACCGTGAGACCGCGCAGAAGGGGCGAGAAAGGACCATATTGATTGACGTGGTGTCCACATCAATCGACGTGGGCATTTCGCGTCGATCGATGTGAAGGGATTCGTGAACTGAATCACGAAGTCCGTTTGCCAAGGATCGTTAATTGGAATATCAAAATAAATTGCTATGCCTATGAACAATCCTAGCATGCTCCTATATTATTATGCATAAGAAGGTTATGCGGAATACCTGGATTGATGAACGATGAAGAACGCGTGCGCGGAGATGCCCTTTGATCTTTCCCACGCACCAAGATTTAATTTCCTAACAGATTGAGGAAATTAATCTTAAAGAAAATAATGAATTATTTTCGAAAATAATGAGGAGAGAGAGAAGAAGAAATCCTCCTGATCTGATCTTTTGATCTGTTTCCCAACTCGATCTGAAAACCTGGTGAAGGTTCTCTATCAGATCCCTTGTCCGGTTGAGAACTAGAATTTCCTCCTCGTATCTCAGACCCTGTCGATCACCACAGCTCCCAATGCTCTGGTTTGCTGTGTGCAACTTGTGATCTTATGAGGTGTAGGTGTGTTGAGGTCTGAGGGACTGAGGCCTATTTATAGGAAATTCTAGGCTTCTATTGGGCTTGAGTTATCATGGGCCAGACCAGGGACCAGAATGCAAATAGCAAATAAGGCCTATCAATTAATTAATTCCCATATTCAACCCAGAATATAATTAATTAATTAATATTGATTCATGCCACTAGATAATCAATACTGTCCTACCTATTTGCTACCACGTTTTGAGGAACGGGTTGCATTGGACTCGGTTTATCCCCACATTTAAGGTTACAGACATTCGTTAATTAATTTAAGCTCTGACAAGCTATTTAATTAATTAACATCTTTAATTCCTGAATCAATCCACTCAAACCTTTTCACTTATGCTTGAACTTAATCAGCCTGCAGGACTTTAGCATAACGAACCTTTTGAGCTGTTCAGGGAATGTCACCATCCTATACTGGATGTGGTTACCTAGTTCGGATACCAGACAGTCATACACAGATTGATATCACCCAAGACTGCAGAAGTACAGGTTCAACTAGAACCCTCTCTACAACTCAAAGTGATATACAATATATGTATACTTCTGTATCCTCATATAGGTTTAAGATTCCATCGAGTCATAAAGATCTAGATTCTTTTAATGTTAGATAAAAGAATCGATCTCGACTTAGGTCCTCATCAATGTGTGCCCCACACCAGCATACCAAGACATCCAAGATAAGATGCTTATCCGCATATGCTGCAGCCTACACCGACAGTTTATCCTGGAACTGTCTCAGCTGTGATGACTATTTATATCTCGCTAGGTTGAACGATCCATATGATCGTCCATGATCTTCTACACACCGTATGATCTCCCTATCGACGAGATAAGAGGATAATTGTGTTTGCGACACATGTTTGTTAATTCAGACAGGAGATGAACATACAACAATTATGATTCCCAGTATATTAACCAATAAACCTTGTACATAATATACCAATCATAATGCTTTCAGTATTTAAATCCATCACGATGCAGGCCCATATCAATCGACCCGAAACCTGTTGATGCAAAAATTCGATTAAATTCGAATTATATCATATCTTTAGCTCTAGATTTGATAGGATACATATCCACCTCTATATATATCCTTGTAATTTTGACTTTTTCATCAATCTTTCATTATCTTTCATTCTGCAATCAATTTTTAGAGTTTTAAGAGTTGGAAAACATGAAACCCTTTATTTTTATTGTAAGTTCTTTACTTTTATGCAATTTAATTTATTTTTTTTGGATTTTTATCTGCGATGAGTGGCTAGAAACCATAGCAGGTTCTAGGGCAATGAATGATTGATCTGGAATGCATGTTTAATTAATTAACTCATAGTGCATGGTTTTGAATTCCTGATTTAATTGTTAGAGTCTAGAATTGATTTAAGATCGAGAGATAAAATTAATTCTAGGTTTATAGTTGTTAATCAATGACCTTGACGGAAAGATTGATAATAGGAAAAGGAATTTGAATGCAATTGATTTTCTGTCCTAGGGGAAGATAATAATTGTAGGGATTAATCTGTGGAATTAAAGAAGGTTGATTATTATTGTGTTATTGAGGCCGACAAAGCACACACATTCACATAATAGTAACTTAGGCTATAATTGTCTGATCAAGAAGCTATAGTATTTTTATGATTTCCTACCAATGCGAGTTAATTGATTTACATGTATTCTGATTAATTGTTCACCCTAGAATCTGTGTTCCTTTAAATTTGTTTTCACAAACACTTTACTTTTCAGTATTGTCATCTTTATTTTCCAAATCAAAACCCTGATTTTTTGTTCACTCAAACAATGAATTTTAGGATAATAATTAGTACATGAGGTAATTTCCCTCACAATTCTCTTGGGTTCGACTTGATTTATAAATTTTATTTGCCATTGTTCTGCAATTTATCTGTAGATTTTATACCTGGGGACTATGTCGGGCACCTTCGCGAAGCTTTCCGGACCCTCGAAAAGTTCAACATGAAACTAAACCTAGTCAAATGCGCATTTGGAGTATCCTCTGGCAAATTCCTCGGCTATTTGGTCACAAAGAGAGGAATCGAAGCATATCCGACCCAGATCAAGGCAATTCATCACCTCCCACATTCCCGAAACCCGAATGAGGTTCAGAAGCTTACCGGTCGACATGCGGCCTTGAGTAGGTTCGTGGCAAAATACTCCGAGAAAACCCAATCATTCTTCCAGACCCTAAGGAAAGGAAAGAAATTCAAGTGGACTTGTGAATGTGCCAAGACCTTGGACAAACTGAAGCATTACCTGACCAGTCCCCCGGTCCTGTCCAAACCATAGATCGGGGAAACACTTTTTCTCTACCCCTTGGTCTCCGAGAAGACGATGGGATTGGTCCTCATACGAGAGAACGGAACCAAGCAGCATCCCATCCACTAAGCCAGCAAAGCCCTACTCGATCCTGAATCCAGACATACCGCTCTGGAAAATTTGGCACTCTCGTTGGTCAACTCGGCTCGGAAGCTCAAATCTTACTTCGAATCACACCCCATCAAAGTTGTGACTACTTACCTCCTCTGTACGGTGTTCTCAAAACCTAGCTTGTTCGGCAGGCTACTCAAATGGGTCGTGGAGCTAGGGGGATATGGCATCGAGTACGAGCCAAGGACGACGATTAAATCGCAGGTACTCGCGGACTTCGTGGCAGAGTTCACTAATGATCTCCAAACTCAGGCAGAAATGGAGGTGGCTCATATAGACCAAGAATTCTGATATGAGGAACCTTGGGTCCTGTACGTAGATGGGGCCTGCAATGTCCACGGCAATGGAGCGAGGCTGCTTTTGACAAGCCCCTCGGGCAAAACCTTTCAGAGAGCCATACGACTGGATTTTGATACAATTAATAACAAAGCCGAGTACGAGGCCATACTCAGAGGAACCCTCCTAGCCAAAGAGCTAGGGGCTAAATGATTGGAAGTCCTTAGCGATTCTCAATTAGTAGTCAACCAAACCAACGGGGAATATCAAGTCAAAGTGCCCCGGCTATTATGCTACCACGAAGAAGTCAAGCTGCTTAAGGAATCCTTTGAAGCTTACAATATCAAATATGTGGCGCGAGAGGAGATTCGCGTGGTCGATGCCTTGGCCGGCCTGGCTACCGCACTTACAACTCTCATAAAAAGCCAATCTCGGTTACCTGGGTCGAACAACTGATTGCCACCCGCAAAGCAGAAGCAGCGCCCATAAATGCAAACCCCGAACCATCATGGATGACCCCCATAATAACGTTTATCTAGAACGGGACCAAGCTAGCCGACAGAAATGAGGCTATACGACTGGAGCGACAAGCCGTCTGTTACATAATACTGAACAACACCCTGTACCTAAGATCCCTTGAAGGACCCTTGCTGAGGTGCATCGACGAGCCTGGAGTAATGCAAACCCTACACGGGATACACAAGGGCGATTGTGGCAACCACTTTAGAGGACAGTCCCTAGCGCACAAGATAATATCGTCCGGTTTCTACTGGCCTACCTTACGCCATGACGCCAGGGAATTTGCCAAGAGATGCGATCGATGTCAGAGGTTTGAAGCCACCTCCCACATTAGCGTCGAACCTCTGCATGCGACCATCACCCCTTGGCCCTTCATGTCGTGGGGGATGGATATCGTAGGCAAGCTACCCCGAGGGACGGCCCAGAAAGAGTACATCCTCATAGTCACCGATTACTTCACCAAATGTGTGGAAGCCGAGGCATTGAGGAACACAGGGGAAGTAGAGGTCATAAATTTCTTATTGGCGCATATTTTGTGCTGATTCAGAGTCCCAAAGGAAATACGAACGGACAACAGAGCACAATTTACGAGTAGCAAAGTCAAAGCCTTTTGTGACAAGTTTAAGATCAAGCTCGTTATCTCCACCCCGAGGTATCCCGAAGCTAACAGGCAGGCCGAATCAACGAATAAGACACTACTCAACACCTTGAAAAACAAATTGGAGGCTCACAAATCCCGTTGGGTGGAGGAGCTACCCGGGGTCCTTTAGTTCTATCGGACGACCCCACGAACAGTAATCGGGGCTACCCCGTTCTCCCTAGCCTATGGAGAAGAAGCTATAATTCTCGTAGAAACGTAGTTAAGGAGCCCAAGAGTCGAGTTCTGTCAGCTGGAGAGCAACAACCACGATCTTATGCTAAACCATGAATTGATTGATGAAGTGAGAGATGAAGCTTATGCCCGGATGGCCTAAAGGCGACGACAAGTAGAGAAATTCTTCAATAAGAGACTAAGGCTAAGGACCTTCCTGGAAGGCGACCTGGTGCTAAGGAAGGTATTCCAGAACACCATGGAAGACAAAGCGGGAAAACTTGCTCCCCAATGGGAAGAACCATACGTGGTAGTTGGAATATTCGGACGAGGGGCTTACAGCCTCGCTGACCTGGACGGGAGGTCCATGTGCAACAGCTGGAATATCAAGCATCTAAAGCGATACTACCATTAGTATCATCCCTAGGTCCTTCACGAGGGACCCAACAGATACGATTTTTCAACCTCATTTCACTTTATTTTACTTACGAGCTATTTTACAATCAATCATTTTAATTTATTTTACCTGCGTGCTATTTTATAATCAGTTGTTTAATTCTCAATATCGAATACTAACCTGAGCATCGGAGGGGCGATGCCGCGTGCATCGCCCACACTAATGGCTCTTCCTTGTTTTGTCTATAAAAAATTTATAACTGGAAAGACGAATAACGCACACGTCAAGACATACGCCAAAGCAGCAGCGAAAATTCATCAGCATAAAAGACCACTCTTCAATACCTACCAGGAAAGGGTGGCCACGATCCATACACCAAGCAAATTGTTCAAAAACAAAAAACAAGTTCAGAGAGCATCAAGTTCAGAAATTCTTAAAAGTTCAACAGAAATTAAGAGTTTTTTCAGAAGAAGTCAGATGGCGGCAGACTTGGAGGGCTCGGTGGAGTCAGGCTGCGGACCAGGCTATTCCCCACCTTGCAATTCATCAGCATTGGTGGCCGGGTGGGGAATCTCCTCGGTAGAGGCTGGATTGCGGCCTTCCTGGTCGTCCCTCTTCGGCTCGGGGGATGGGTCCTTGTGTTCGGCTCCTCCCTCCGCCTCATCCAGAACACCTAGGTTCAGGTTGGGAAACTTGAAGGTGATGCAGCTGCGGACCTCATTCGTTGCGAGCCCCACCATCATCAGCAAAAACAACATGGGTTAGTAAGACACAAGAAGACAGATAATAAGATAATCAACATACTACCTCATAAGTCTCGCTGAAGTGTTCGAACATGATGATGGTAGAATAGTCCAGTCCCTCTCCCCGCTTTAGCCGAGCAATCTCGTCATCAAGATCTCCCAGTTCCCGCCTGAAATTGATATCCTGGGCCTGGAGCTCTTCACACGCCGATCCCAGCTGAGCCGTTAAGGTGTAGATCTCCCCGCGAAGAGAGTCAGCTTTCGTAGCGGCACGAGCAAACTCCTTCTTCACTTTGGACGACCCCTTCTTTGCCTTTTCCAGCTCCAGCTGGCATCAACATAGCTCCTCTTGAGCACTAGCCAGCTCTTCCTCCAACCCTTGGACCTTCTCCACAAGCTCACGAACACGAGGTCCTTCTGTCTTGGCTCTGGCGAGTTCCTTCATCTGATCTTCCACATGGATGGCCACCTCCTGGTGGAACTCCAGCAAGTCCGTCACACCCTACATCAATGCACTACCCGTGATAAGAGGAAGTTCACTTCAGAAAGTACGAAATCGAAAGGATCCGCTCTCACCTCCAAGACCTTCTGGTCCATGCTGGCCACCCTTTGGAAAGCCTGTCCGAGCGATATATTTGGAGGGGCCACCGAGCCAGTCAACAGTCGCCTAGCCTGCAAAACGAAAGCCTCCATGTCCATGGCACGACCCTGGAGGAGCGGGAGGTTGGACCCTCGACTTGTCAACATCCCGATCATGGGAATCCTCATGCATGCTCTCCTTAGCTCTCCTCCTCCTCTCCATGCGTTGATCACGGTCGTCCTCCACTGGGATCACCAACCGATCGTCCCTCCTATTGCTGGCCCTGTGAGACGCCTCTTGGCTTCAAGCAAACGACTGCCTCTCCTCATGCTCAACCGTTGTCCTTTTGGGAGGGGGAGAACCGGCCCATCTCCCCGAAGAAGGCCGCTTCCTTTCCGACTGGCCCGCCTTTACCTTCGCTCTTTCTTTCACCTTCAACGCCTCTGCAAGGGCCGCCCTATTTGACTTGGTTCCTCTCATCTTCATGGGTAAATCCTCAATCCTTCCACTAGGGTATCGAATACTGTCCGCCGAAATACACCTTCTGGCTCTCAACTCCTTCCACGAAGTCACATCCGCAGCGTACGCCTTGTTCACCCTCTGCAACTCCGCCTTAGTAAGTTCAATCCGCTTCAAACCTGCAAGAACATCCATCGCATGTCAAAATCCAGTACAACTCCAAGCAAAACAAGAGATATCCTAGGAAGCGAGAACCGACTCAAAGCATCGTCCTCGATTGGAGTAAACTCCGGATTTCTCACATCTATCTCCAAGTAAAACCACCGACTCCACCACCTCGAGGAATTTTTGGCTGCGCCTGTGACCAATGGGGGCCTCTCTCTAGTCCATCATGTAGCGTAATAGTACCCCGGTTGGTAGGGGTTAAGACGGTAAAGGTAATGTCATTCACGAATGGAAGGCAGGCCGAGTCCTTGATCCATAAAGATAAAAAACGTTCCCACCAAGTGGCACCAGGTCACCGGCGACAGATTGAAGGGGTACAAGCCGTATGAGTTCAACACGTTGATAAAGAAGGGATGAAGCGGAAGGTCAACTCATTTTTCTAAAATGTGCAAGTAGAACGCTACGAAACCCTTCGGCGGGGCAAAACACCTATCATCCACCAATGGAACCCTATACCCAGGCGGAACCCTAGGAGAAAGCTCTAGTGCTTCCACCACTTGACCTACTGAAACCAAGGAAACCGCATCCCTGACTTGGTCCCTTTTCGGCTTTGCCTACTTACGAGTCCTAGACCTAGAAAATTGGACCGGTGGTTCTCCACCGGAGGAAGATGACACTTCAACAACAGGCTGCTTAGAGGGGGAACCCTCACCGGCGTCCCGATCAACCTCCGGAAGACTCCTACCCAAAGATAAGGAACCCACCTCCTCCGAGGATGATGGGTCAGCGGATGGAGATTCATACCCCTGAGCAGGGGAACTACTACCCTTGTTTTGTGAGTCGAACGGCAACGACATAAAAAGAAAATAAACCAGAAACCCCCAAAATCCTACACACCAACCCTACCACCGCCACAAACACAAGAGGAAGCACTAACAAGGAATAACTTAAGACAATCGCACGGGATTAAGGGCTACTAACCTCAGGCCAAGAAATCAAGCGCGAAGAAAAGGTTGCAATCGCCAAGAGACACACCTAGGGGAAGAAAATAGAGGCTCGAACAAATTATGTGGAAGAGGGGTGATGTGACATGTCTTTTGCAGGCGACAGTTTGCCTCCTAAACAACTTGTGAAACCGCCCCTAAACTTCTACATAATTACGGTTATACCACCACTACGCGACAAAGTGGGTAACTGTTCCATGCATGATTTTCAAAAGGTGCAACCCGGGGTCCAGCCCGCATGACCTGACAAAACACGGATCCCCGAAAATTCAAAATCTCGTGAAGGGATCTTACCTCCAGGAAGACCCTAAGATCCAATGATCCGTAAAAAAAATCGATAAGAACCCTTGCAGGAGCTCCCCACAGGGATGCACAGAGCGTTGCGCATGAGAGCTTGAATCCCATAAAGAGGGATGTCCTACGGGATGTCCCCCACCTATCTCGTGGTTCTGGACCCACGAATTGAGCCCGCAAGGCAGCCCCACGGGGCTACTTGCACCTCCATGTAAAATCCACCAAGCTGGATCTTACAATCATCGAGTTAACCTCCGGGTAACCGACCCTCCAAGGAGATAGGAACCTCACGAGGTCCCCTCTTGGGCTCCCAATGCCTCCTCACGAGGAGCTCGGAACTTCCGCACTCTGAGCACTTGCATGTAACGGGTAGGACACAACTGTTCGACCTTTGGGTCTCCCTAGCACACTCAACCCTAAGCCCGAAGCAGCTATTGTTGGGCCCAAAAGAGATTGGGCTAGAAAATCCAGGCCTATTAAGAATGGCAACGGCCCAAGAAGGCGCACTCAAACGGGCTCAACGGCCTCTGGGCGATGATTTCGACTAGACCCAGGACCCAGCATGCAGAGGACAAGCTCCAGCTCCCAGTCAGGACCGCGACTTGCTTCTACCCTGGGACCATCATTTAAAGATTAAAGCGAGTAGTTCCGATCTTCGTGTACGACCCTTACAGGAGACATCAGAACTCAAGTCTGGAAACACATTGAATCCAGGAGGAAATTAAGAGACCACGTGCCAAGCAGCCCCCCGAAAGTTGGAACCGCCTCTGAAGTTCTCGTGCGGCCAACGGTCTAATCCCTTTGCGGAGCTCAACGAACCCTAGCCAACCAATCTTGGGTAAAGCTCAACGGTCATCATCAATGGATCGCCCCAAAACTCAGAAACCGCCGCCAAGAGTAGCTAGGGTTTTAACAGCCTCCCTTGGCCTATAAAAGGGATGTTGAGAGCTCATTTTGAGGCATGTTTTTCCCTATATATAGACACCCCAGTACACTTAGGCACGCTGGAGCTTGAGTCATTCATAAACCTTTATTCACGGCTTACATTTTAGGCCTCATTTTGTACTTTGTCGGTTGTATTCTCGTTCAATTTGTAATAAGTTCCAAGGGTCCCTATATAATCACAAATCAAACCTCAACATGAGTCATTGCACTTTAACTGCATGATCTTTTGAATTCTTTCTTGCCTATTGATTGAGGACAATCAAACGTTCAAGTTTGGGGGGTTTTATAAGCTTATTATTTTACTCACTTATCTATATTATTTTCTACTATTTTATGTAGTTTTATTGATTCTATCTATATATTTTATTCATGATCCTATATTGGGTGGTATTATGCGCGTTATGGTGTGTTTCTACAGGTTTTAGGCCAAATTCACTGGAAAACCATTACGAAAGCAATGATGTGCAAGAGTAGCAGTGAAGAGTTCTTCCACACAAGGAATTCGTGCTATTGACGCATGGCAATGGATAGTGCTTCGAGTTAGCTTTTTAAAGCAACTGGAATCGGGTCAATCAGAGTTCGGGAGAGGAAGTTATGGCCAAAACAGTGAGACCGCGCAGAAGGGGCGAGAAAGGACCATATCGATCTACGTGGTGTCCACATCGATCGACGTGGGCATTTCACGTCGATCGAGGCAGGCCCATATCGATCGATGCAGAACCTGCAAATGTGAAAATTCGATTAAATTTAAATTATATCATATATTTAGCCCTAGATTTGATAGGATACACATCTACCTCTATATATATCCTGGTAATTTCGACTTTTTCATCAATGTTTCATAATCTTTCATTCTGCAATCAAGTTTTTAGAGTTTTGAGAGTTGGGAAACATGAAACCCTTTATTTTTATTGTAAGTTCTTTACTTTTATGCAATTTAATATGTTTTCTTTTGGATTTCTATCTGCGATGAGTGGCTAGAAACCCTAGCGGGTTCTAGGGCAATGAATGATTGATCTTGAATGCATGTTTAATTAATTAACTCATACTGCATGGTTTTGAATTCCTGATTTAATTGTTAGAGTCTAGAATTGATTTAAGATCGAGAGATAAATTAATTCTAGGTTTATAGTTGTTAATCAAAGACCGTGAGGGAAATGTTGATAATAGGAAAAGGAATTTGAATACAATTGATTTTCTGTCCTAGGGGAAGATAATAATTGTAGGGATTAGTCTGTGGAATTAAAGAAAGTTGATTATTACTGTGTTATTGAGGCCGACAAAGCACACACATTCACATAATAGTAACCTAGGCTATAATTGTCTGATCAAGAAGCTATAGTATTTTTATGATTTACTATCAATGCGAGTTAATTGATTTACATGTATTCTGATTAATTGTTCGACCTAGAATCTGTGTTCCTTTAAATTTGTTTTCACAAACCCTTTACTTTTCAGTATGGTCATCTTTATTTTCCAAATCAAAACCCTGATTTTCTGTTCACTCAAACAATGAATTTTAGGATAATAATTAGTACATGAGGTAATTTCCCAACACAATTCCCATGGGTTCGACTTGAGTTATAAATTTTATTTGCCACTGTTCTGCAATATATCTGTAAATTTTATAGTGATCACTGACAGTTTATGCTTTTTCGGCCTCAAGAATACACTAATAATCAACCTCAATAAAACATCGAATTAAATCCCTACAATTAATTCTTCTTTTTAGGATAAAAATAAATTGTATTAAAAATCATTTTCCAGTTATTAATCTTGTCCTCTCGATACTTCGATTAACAAATATAAACCTAGATTCAATTTCATCTCTCAAGCATTTAAATATATCTAAAATCATTCAAATTAAACTAGGAAAATAAACCATGCAATTCGAGTTGATTAATCTAAACATGCATCCATGATTGATTGTTCATAACCCTAGAACACGCTAGGGTTTCTAGCCACTCATTGCAGATAGAAACACAAAAGGAAAAAATTAATTTTTTTTGAAATAAAACTTATATGAAAATAAAAGAAATTTCAGTTCTCGTGTTCCTCCAACTCTCATAATAAAAGATGTTGGGATTGTATACTGAAAGCATATATGATTAAGTGTTTTGTACACTGATCTTCATATATGTTGCTGCAACAATGCTCGCTGTCTGATGAAACAAACAAACAACGAACCATAATATCCTATTATCTCGCCTATAGGGATGATCATATGGTGTGTAGGAGATCACAGAGGATCATATGAGTCGTTTGACCTAGCGAGATATAAACAGTATCACAGCTGAGACAGTCCCTGGATAGGCTGTCGGTCTAAGCTGCGGCACATCGGTTCATAAGTGGGCTTATCCTAGCTACTTGATGTGTCGGTACATGGTTATGTATTGATGGGATCAACAGTGGGATGTGCCATTCTCATTGACATATGAATGAGCCAGATCCCTATCATACTTCCTATGATCTTAAACCTAACTGAAGGATAAGGGGCACACACAGATTGACCACACTTTGATTTACCATGGTGGTGAGTCTTACATGTACTCTTATACCCGTATTTTGGGTGTTGGCAATTTGTGTGTGGCATGCTTAGTCTGGACGTTTAGGTAAGCATATCTGTTTCAGGATGGTGACATTCCCTGAGGAGCTCACAAGGTTCATTATGCTAAACCTTGCAGGTTGAATTATTTAATTCGGGCATAAGTGAAAAGGAGTGAGTGGTATTACTCAGGAATTAAGAGATTAATTAATTGTGGCTGATTGTCATAAGCCAAATTAATTAATGAATGTCTAAAACCTTAAATATGTGGATCATGTTAGTTTGGTGCAACCCGTTCCTAATAACGTGGTAATAAAGGGGCGAGTCAGCATTGTTACCGTGGTGAAGATTAAAATAATATTTTATTAATTAATTATGTTCTGGGTTGAACAAGGAAGGATTAATTAATAAAGAGGGCCCACTTTATTATTTGCATCTGGTCCCTGGTCTGGCCCATGAACTGCTCAAGCCCATTAGGGTTAGGGTTTCTCAAAACCCTAACACTATATAAAGGCCTTCTCTCTATCAGATCATTAAGAATTAGGGTTTTTAGTATATTGAGAGAGAACGGCGGTGCGGCTGATCCGGTGGGAGAAATTAATCGTCTTCTCTAGATCTCGGATCCAACTTGGTAGATAATCCTCACTAGATTTCCAAGGAGCAAGGGAACAAATCAGACGATCAGATCTGTAGGAACAACTATCCATCGCCGACGTTATATCTCAGATGTAAGGTTATTTCATCGTTATTGGCTCCGATCTAGATCTGTAGATCAAACGGTGAAATCAGGTATTCCCTAAATCCATCCTCTGCAATTAATATTGTAGGAGCATGCATAGGATCGCATGGTTTATTTAATTGAAATTTGTTCCTGATACCCTAAGAACGATCCTTGGCAAGAAATTCATTAATGGCAACTCGTGTTGTCCATCGTAGACTCAAACCCTACAAAAGACTCAATGAATTCCCTCTAAAACTCGAAATGCAATGGTTTCCATCTCTGACTTCTGCGTTGGTCGATGCAGAGCTTCCAGGTCGATCTTCCCTTAGCTCGAAGCCACATCAGCAATGACCTCTCCACATCGGTCGACGCGGAGCTTCTTTTGAACTTCTTCAGTTTCTTTTTCCACGTCAACCGATACACACCACGTCGATCGAAACAGACACTCCTCAACTTTAGTTTCCTTCAACACTTGGTCATTTCTTAGCCCAAAAACCTACAAAATATCACCATGACAAACATAATACCCCATAATCTCATATCGTGCATAAAATATAAAAATAAAATCAACAAAACTAAATAAAATACTAGAAAATAATATAAATATGTGAGTATACTTACGAGATTATCAGGCCCCAGTCACGACCTTGTCCTCATCACCCTCAGGGGCGTCCAGAGGACCCAAGTCCAATTCGGGTACCTCACCACCAACTTATCTCGAACTTCTTCCATCGTATGAACAAGTACCAACCATGATCAGAAAGATAGTAAGAATGCATCAACACACCTAAAAAATCTAATTGAACAAAATGACTGATGGTACTATCTCATAAGCCTCATTAAAATGCTTCGATTGGACGACGATGGGGTAGTTCACACCTTTTCCCCTTTTCAGCCTCTCCACTTCAGCATCTAGGTCCGCCAACACCTTTCGGAAGCTAGAGTCCTGGGTCCTCAGCATTATCGCAGAAGAGTCGAGCTGACTCGTGAGGGAGGCAAGCTCCCTCTTCAGAGGCTCCACCTCTGCTAGGGCACTAGCATACTCCCCTTTCGGACCTCCCAACCCGCTCTTCATGCTCTGCAACTCGCCTTGCAATTCGTGGAGAGCCTCCAATAGCTTTCCATTCTCTATTTTTAGGTCTTGGGCCTTCTCCACCAGCTCGGCACGGCACGAGGGGCACGATTAGAGGAACCCTCCGCCTAGACCTTCACTAGCTCATTTGCTATACACATCAGTTGGAACATCAAGCATCTTAAACATTGTTACTGTTGGGTTTTGTTTACAGAAAGCATTAATTACGATGAGTATACATTCAAAGGTATTTCCTATCTGTTAAACAAACTTACATGCGAATAACAATGGTATCCTCTTATCTCACCGATAGGGACGATCATACTGCGTGTTGTAGATCGCAAAAGACAGTATGATCACTTGACCAAGTGAGATATAAATATTATCACAACCGAGACAACATACGAGGATAATTCTGTCGATGTAGGCTGCGGCATAGTCAGAAAAAAATAATCTGTCTTGATTACTTGATATGTTGGTACGTGCGGTTGCATATTGATTGGATCACAGTGAGATGTATTCTATTTTCTGACATTAGAGAAAACAAGATCTCGATCTTGATTGAGTCCAAACCCTAACGAAGGTTTAGGGGTATGCACGGGTTGACTGCTGCTTTGACTTGCCATGGTGGAGAGCCTGAGTAATGTGCTCGTATACCCGCATCTTGGGTAACAGCAGTTCGTGTATTATAGCCTGAGACTGGAGTTAGGTTACCATATCTGAGTAATAGGATGGGGACATTCCCTGAGGAGCTCAATAACATTCATCGTGCTAAAGTCCTGCAGGCTGATTAAGTTCAAGCATGAGTGATTAGGTTTGAGTGGTACTACTTAGGAAATAAGAAATTAATTAATTGTGGAAGCTTGTCAGAAGCTCCAATAAATTAATGAATGTCCAGTAACCTTAAATATGGGGATTCTCAAGTAAATGCAGCTCGTTCTCATAACGTGGTAATAAAGGGGTAAGACAGTATTAAATATGTGGTGAAAAAGAATTAATATTAATTAATTAATTGTGTCCTGGGTTATGGACATGGGAATTAATCAATTCTTAGGCCCATTTTATTATTTGCATTAGGTCCCAGGTATGGCCCAATTAAATATGCTGAATGGAGCCCAGTAGCCCATTAGGGTAGAAACCCTAGGTCTATAAATAGACAGTTCTCTCTCTCAGTTTGTAACACAATTCAAACCAGTCAAAACCCTAGAGAGAGAGCAGTGGGCGGCGCCTCCAGTGTATCTAGGAGGAGAAGAAATTCGACTTCGGCTTTCACATTCATAGTCTTATGGAATCCTCACCAGTAGCAGGATTGAACAGCATTGGGATACAGATCTGAAGACCTAATCTGGAGAACAGATTTCTTCCCTTCTCTTTTTCCTTTTAATTAAATCTAGAAATTAGATCTATTGCTAATTTATGTTTCCACGGATTTAATAAATCGCGTGGTTGAATCAAGGGATTATAATTCAAACGCGAAAGATCGGATCCTACGGAGTTAAGGTAAACTCGAATATCCACTGCATTAAATTCATAGGAGCATGCTAGGGTTTATCGCATATTAATTTTTCTCAACATCCATGAACGGTCCGGGTTTATTTGGTTTTGGCGGTTCGGTTCGCCACGAAATCCCTACAGTTACAAGTTAATCCATGAGGACTAACCTTCGGGATAGTTATTAATACACATCCCCTAAATTTTTCTTTTAGCCCAATCAATTTAATTTGTTTAATCAAAAATATCGAACTAACTTGACCATCCACATCGCATGCACTCACGACCTACTTTGGGTGCAGTTAGCATACAATAAAGTAGTGAAAACATGACCTGACGATACACTACCCAGTAGTGCAAGACCTATTCGCCAATGGTCCACTCTATTATGATATGCCCCCTAATCACGAACAACCCACTAGGCTCTCCACGGGGATGCTCAAAACACTGTTACATGGAAGCTCGACTTCTATAAAGCGGGATACCTCACGAGGCATCCCCCTGCCTTTTTTGTGGTTTTGGACCCAGGATTTGATCTTACAAGTAAGCTCCACAGAGCTACTCGCACTTCCTGTGTAGAAACCTCCAACAAGCCCCGCACCTGTTACACTTACCCACGAAGACTCCAACCTATCATAGGAAATGTTGGCCTCACGGGGCCCATTCCAAGGATCTCGATGTCTTAAAAGGAACTCTATATTCCGTGCTTTGGGCACATATTCCATAGTAGGCTCACGCAAGTCCAAAATTGTTTGATCTTGGGGTCACCTAATCGAACAACCCCAAGGATGACAGGACTATTATTGGGCCCAAATATGATTGGGCTAGAGCGAACCTCACCCAGGCACAATAAGGAAGGCCACAATTCAGGAAAGCGTATTCAAAAGAGCTACATGACCTCCGAACTATGACCTTAATCGACCTCTAAATCGAGACAAACCTACCACCAAGGATCCTACCAACGATCTCCACCACCTACCCATCATCTGAAGGAAACATGACCCACTCCTCCCCATTGCAATGAGTCGCCGAACTGGCACCTACAACCTACCTAGAGGAGGCCAATGGGATAAGGATCAGATGTGTGTAAATCAAAGGAAGTTAAGTGGATAAAGAACGAACCACACATAAACCGAAGGACTCTTGGGGAACGAACCCTAACTCAACAACCTCCAAAAAGGACACATCCACCAACCTCCAACAATGACCTCCGAAGAAATAGGAACTACACATGAATTCTCTTAGGTTGTAATGGATCCCATAGAACTATAAACGGGGGCTAGTAGGTCATTTTAGGTATCTACTCCCCACTCTTTGTATTGTTATTAATTTCATACGCTCTTCTTTCAACATTTTACTATTTTGTTGTGTTTGTTTTCCAGCTATTTTCCTTCTATAAGTTTCAAGGGCCCCTATTTTATCACTAATCAAACCTCAACAAATACTATAAAGGTCAAGTTAGCTCTGTTTAATAAACGAGCTCGAAGGAGCTTTACTAAGTTTAGACTGGAGTGATTGGTTAACAATTTGATTTATTTACATCCCTATTTATAAACTAATATGGTTTATTCACATACATTATGAATTGTGTATATCTCTAAATAAATATCAAAACTTTCAGCTCCGTAATAAAAACAAATGCAATATAATGCTACAAGTGGGAAAATGATTGTTGAGAATGAGTGCTACCCAAGTTCATGTCTCATGGTATCAGAGCCATATAGTTTTGCATGGTGGTGATGTTGGACTTGAGCACACTGCGCGTGAGAGCGGGTATTATAATATTATCCCACATCATTTTGTTATTGGGATATTATTGGGTATCAATTTTGCTTGAGCACCCTCTCCCTTTGAGTATCTTTTATAGGTGAGTTTTATCCAAGCCATTTATCAATAGTATTCTTGCAATACTACTTAAATCTCTTATTATATATTTCAAACAAAAAACTACAAATTATTACCATATATCGCAATAATTACATGTAAATACTTACAGTTTTTAACTCTCTTGTAGGGGCGGCAATCTCCAACTCGACTTGATAACTCGATACAAATGTAAACTGAAAAAACATGATGGATCAACCCATTTAACATTCGGGTCAGTCTTAGGTCGAACTTGTGAAATCCAATTAAAATTTCGATCGTGTTCGAGTCAGTTTCACATCGACCCGTGAAACACGAATGATTGTAAAATTAATTAATTTTGAAATTTAATGTTATACTCTATTTCTTATTTTGTTATTTACTATATTACTTGAATTAAAGTAAAAACTAAAAAAAGTTAAAATATAAAACCTAAATCTATCCATTCCCTCCACCGTGTCTGTTTTGTTTTGAATTATGCATAAATTGAGGATAGATTTTACCATATCTGAATTAATATGCACTCAAGTAATTTAATTTTAACCTAAAGATATATTATCTCATGTTCGTAATTCAATTTTTTTAATTTATGAATACATTAAATAAATATTCAAATTTTAAAAAATGAGATTGATAACAAAAATTCAAACATTTAATCTTCTGATAATTGGATTTTCTAGTGTAATAATCTATATCTATAAATATACTAAAGCAAAGTAGTGAAAAAAGAATTGTTCCCGCCAAGACATTTTCATCATTTTTTATTTTTATTTATTCTATTATAAAATAGATATAAAATAAACAATAACAAAACTATAATAATATTATATTTCCTTTGTCTCATTACATTAGTACCTTTTGATTTCGGCACACTAACCAATGTTTGTGATTGTAGTAAAATTAATATTTTATTGATGTGAGGAGATTTTTTTTTTCATTTTAGGAAAGGAGACTAATCTGACGGGACAGACGAAAATGGAAAAAGAGACTAATCTGAGGGGACGGAGGGGATATCTTTTGTTCACTTTTTTAAAATATTATATCTCACCAATTTTTTATTTTTGAAATAATACAAACAATATCTTTTATCGGATAATTTAAATCAAATCCTGTTGGGAATTTAGGTTTGAAATTCTCTCACCTTTTCATGTTTTGATGTGTGAAACATGTATAAAAATCACCTAAGGAAGGGTCTCTAGATTACCTTAGTCGGTACAAACTTGTAATATCTACTTAGTATGTTTATGGAGTTGTAAAGAAGCTGATCAAGACAAACTGGGCTTGAGATTGAAGCCACCAGTTTGATCATCGTGAAGACAAGAAGAAACTATGACTCGGGCATGAATTGGCGTACTGAGAACCACTTCAACCTGAAGTTTATCACTCAGATAAACTGGTAGATATCACCTGCTTGGATCATCACCAGTTTATCAAGTCTAGTTTCATCTCATGAGTAGAGACAAAGAAGACAAGCCAAAGGAATTGCAAAAGTTAGACTTAAGGAATTGGAGATTCCTTAAAGTCTGAAATTTAAACAACGAGCTTAAGATTCCTCTGACTGGCGAGACATTCAGACACACTGCAGGATGTCGACACCCTGTGTCAGGAAAGGACGGAGCATATGCGACAGAGCATGAAAAGTAACATGTCTCCATCTGATTAGAGACCCAACAGATAGTTCAAAATCCAGATTGTCTCTAAACGGCTCTTTCTTCAAATCTTTCTTTGCTCCGTTTATAAATAGTCAAAAGCAATCGCTAAGGAAGAGGTTACGAACTCCTAACGAAGGTTTAAAGCTCACACATACAAAACGAACATTACACTAGCTGTAACCGCAGCCTTCAGATTCGCTCGTCTTAAAAGGTCAACCATCCTTCTCAAGCGAATCTCCGAACAGAGACTCTCAGAGTTCATCATCCTTGTTCGAGGCTAATTGTAATAGCTTACGGTGTTCCAATCTCTGAACACGAGACTCGTAGCTTCTGAGCTTGAGTTTTTGTTATTGGTGCTCTTTCTTTCCAAGAAAGATCACAACAATTGTAGTTATATCCATGATGTAACTATCACGGGCTTTTTACCGCAAGTTCGAAGAGTTTCGGGAAGAACTTAAAAGCTCCCAACTTTCGGAGAAGGAGGCTACGTGGTGTGCCCACACTTCCTATCTTAGTGTCAAAGGAGGACTAGACCCTGGGCGAGTAAGCAAGTGGACTGGTGGACACGGGCATTCACTAGCTTGCGATAGATCGTGAGGACAGATTGTAATCTTGAAGCTAGTATATTCCGAGCTACTGCTTGAAGAGAGGACGAAGGACAATTGTCCGAACCTCTATAAATTCTTGTGATTATTACTGCTTTATTTATTTCTGTAAGAATTTAAAACCCAACACTATCTCGTGTTGGAGTATATCCGAATTTGACTCTAATCAGGCTTGCAGACCAATAAGTTTTTCAAAGAACCAAACTGGTTGAAAATCACCAATTTGAATTTGCAAGAATTTATCTTAATCTTTCGCTGTATATATTCGACTAACCTTAATTTTGGGACCAACAAATCCCATACTCTGAGATTGATATTCTTCTTTTTATTTGTATTCTTCTTTCATCAGTGTGTTGCAAAAATTTTAATTATAAAATATTAATAAGAATAAATTTAAATTGTTTATTTATTTATTCTATAAGTTATATATTATGCTTAATTGTTATATATATATTATGTGCATTGTATTTAAGGTATATTATCTTTATTTGTTTATATATATTAAGCATAGCAACGTCATGTTTATTTTATAATAACTAGTATTTTTTATCTCAACATTCATAAATATAAGAATTTAGGCAAACTCTCATATGAGACGGTCTCATTATTTTTATTGTAAGACGAATTTAATGATGTATTTAATGTATTGAAATGATGTATTACTTTATTACAAATAATGTAATCTTTTACTCAGAAAAAAATAATATATTAAAAAATAAAATGATTTATTTAATTTATTGAAATGATATATTAAGATCCGTCTCACAATAAAAATTAGTGAGACCATTTTTCAGGAGACCAACTCAAGAATCTAAAATCATTCTTATTTAACATAGATATAATTTTTCAGTATAATATTTAGTATTTTATTCTGTGCATTGTGTTTAATAAACAGGCAAAGTTGTTATTTTGTTATCTTTAAGGGGAGTACATTAATTTTTTCATGATCATTTAGGTCAATTACAATCTTTAATTTTAAAATTTATCCAGTAAAGTCCATTTATTTTTTAAATAATTAGTTTAAATACAAATGTCCCTGTTTAACTATTAATTGAAATAAAATATACAATATAATAACAAAAATAGAATATAGACGTAAAACTATTAATTAGACATACAATCTTTAAAAATAATTGATAACTTATAAATCGAAGAGGTATAAATAATAGTATTAATTATATAAAGAATGTCTAAAAAATAAATTAGATGTTAGAATTATTGGCATTTTTTGAATGAGTTCAGCGAGGGTAGGGCTATAAATGAGTCAATCTGTTCGTGAACTACTCGGATCCCGACTCGATAAAAGCTCGTTCGAAGTTGTTTTGAGAAGCTCATTTATTAAATGAACCAAACTTGAGCATTATAGTATTCGACTCGTGAGAAAGCTCGTTAGCTAAAATTAGTAAAAAATATAAAATAATTAATTTTATAAAAGTAATATCTTTCATAATTTAAGGGTAATAATTATTATAAATCTTTCTAATAATAATAAGATTTAGAATTTGAGCATGAATATTAATTTAGAGATAAATAAATTTTTCTTTCAAAATAATAATGGATATTTTAAATATATTCCAAATTTAGAAAGTTCGTTTAGGCTCGATAAAGTTCGTGGACTTCAAAATATTCGACAAAAAAGCTCGAAGCTCGACTCGATACTAAACGAGTCAAACTTGAGCATGACACTACTCGGCTCGACTTGGTTCGATTACACCCCTAGGTAAATTGTACCCAACACAATATCTATGAATTTCAAGTGTTTGTTCAGTTATTCACTTATTTATTTTAGTATTTATATAGATTTATTATAGTTTACTATTATAGAATAAGGTATCATATATTTGATTCACACATCGCGTGGGAGAAAACTTAATAAAATTTATTATTGAAAAAAAATATTTATGTATTCATAATATGAGTTGTATTTATATTTTTGATTTCATGTTCATGTTAAACAGGTCATGTTTAGGGGTGATCACGAGCCGAGTATGGCCAGGCTCGAGCTCGAGCTCGACTCAAAATTTCTAAGCTCGAGCTCGAGCTCGGCTTGACCGAGCACAAAATTTCAAGCTCGAGGTTAAACTCGTCAAGCTCGACTCGGCTCGATCGAGCTCGATTGTTTTAATTTAATTTAATTTATAATAAAAATTTATATTATTTATTATTAAATAATAAATTTAGGAATAAAAACTAAAATTATATTAAGCTCGATAAGGCTCGTGAGCCTAGCTCGAACCTAAGCTCGGCTCAAGCTCGAGCTCGAGCTCGGCTCAATTACTATCGAATCGATTTCGAGTTTTTTTCGAGTCGATCCCGAGTAGCTTGCGAGCTGGCTTGACTCATGCTCACCCCTAGTCATGTTGATTGACATTGATTTTCAACATAATTAAGTAAGTCATTTCAGGTTAATTTCGGGTCGATCTGAAAATAAACAGGTTGGAATTGAGTTGATTTTTTTCCTCGAAAAAAAATGGATCAGATTTAGGTTAGCATGTAACATGTTACTATCATGTCGCAACCTAGCCCATTAATTCAAACCCAACCTACTGCCCCTATCCTCTTATTTCATAATTTTATACTCCCTCCGTCCCGTTACAATAGTCACTCTTCTTTTCGACACGAAAATTAAGAGTTGTGAGTGTAAAATGAGTTAGTGAGATTAATATTTTATTGTTGAGTGTGAAAAGATGACCATTTTTAGAAATACGACAATTCGGTTAGAACGCTCAATTTGATAAGTGTTACCATTCTCTGGGAACGGAGGGAGTTGTATTTTTCCAGTTAAAATTCATTCGGAAGTAAGACTAATTTTTAAACTTTTTTTAATTGAATATAATAATTTAAATTTCACTCCTAGATCCCTATTATATCTTAAATTAACTGTCTATTTAACGCAAACAAAATATTTTAACCATTTATATTCCAAAGGAAAATTAAATTAAATTAAAAAATAATGTGTAAAAGAAAGAAGGCAACAAACAGCCAAATAGATACAAATCCGAGAAAGTCAATATTCTTTGCTTGGACCTCAATTTTTAAAAACTTTAATTTAATATTTTAAAGATTTTTCTTGAAATATAATCTTCAATTTTTTAAAACATTTATTTTAGGGAAGGTCTTGAGGTAGGCAGCCTAAATAATTTAGGCGGGTTTTATCCATTAACCCAAGCTCAAATCCATATAATATATCCTAATTGGGGATTAATAAATCCTATTTGGGATGGGTCAACCCATTTGAATAGGATAAAACCCGCCTAAACCGTTTAGGCCTGTCTAACGCAAGTTTTTGCATTTATTTTATTTTTAATACGACCAATGCAAATGTACCACGTTGAAACCTTCTTTAAATAACTTTTCCCGATACATAATTATCTGCACATTTTTACAGCCCCCATTCCCTCTTGTCTGGTCAAAGTAAAAGGACCGAAAGAAAAAAAGTAAAAAAAATAAAGTGAAAAAAAGGGAGAGAGAGAGAAAAATAAAACGGAGTTCACGAGTTTCAAACTATATATTTGAGGCCACTAAAAGATTATATATAATTGAGAACTTTAAAGCATGGGGAGGAGGGAGAACAGATATTTTATGTAGGTATTTTAGTTTCATGATTAATTATAAACTTTATTTGTAGAAATATTAGGTGAAGAATCTTACATAAAAGTTGAAAATTATAACTTATAATTGTAAGAGTTAGAATAAAGCTTCATATTAATAAAGTTTGATGAATTCTTATATACAATAAACCATTTATTAATCTTCGAATTTTATTTCTTTTAAAACAAAGTCTGAATGCATTCAGGCGGAGGTCAAATTATGTCGTTTATTATTTTCTGCCAACAAATCAACAAATCTTTTAATTTTGATGCAGCAATCACCTTATCAATTAAATTTTACAATTCATAGAAGAACTTCCTTGGTTGGAATGTTGAACCCAAATAGTCATTACCATCAACCTTTGCATTTATGATTGAATATTAAAATTTATGCAAGTTGTTTTTGACATGAGAAAAAGAAAAATGTATAAAAGTATATGTAAAATCCTTACATATAAATCAATCTCGAGAAATTTTGAAATGTACTTTTTTATTAGTTTTGTATAAATCGAGTGATTCTAGGTTAAACAATTACAGATTTATTGTTGAAATAAACCCCAATTTTGGAATTCGTAACATTAGGTTAATATATTAATTTTTCTTCCTAAAAAACCAAAATCTATGGCTTGGATTTAGAGCTCATATGTTGGAGTGTATATTAAGTGCTTTGCCTATAATTATTTGGTCATTAGTTATTATTAAGAGAAAATTTTCCTCTATTTTTTTTTTTTAAAAAAACATAAATTAATTATATTAAATTTAAGTCTTTTGTTAAGAATTAAACTATAAAATGACAAACACTAGTTCCTTTAATAATAAAAAACATGATATATTCCAAAATGTTTCACTTTGAACATTATAACATAAATCACAAGCATTATTTTTTAATATGGGGAGAAATGATTGATTTCAAAATCTATCAATTCGAAGTTATTAATTATTATATTATACATATAACTTCATTATTGTAATGAATGGAGATAGAAAGTAATTAATTAAGCCGGTTAAAAGTAAGCTTAGGGTTTCATTAAATTATTAATGGACGCTAATCCACGTTTCTCGAACTTTCCGGGAAATACTAAACTTCATTTTCAAATATATATACTTTATCTTAAAAGGATTTTCTAAATATATTATTCTCTTTCAATATTTAAGGCAAAAAAATGGCATGATAACATATTTAGATTAATCTCTGTGACACATTAAATTAACATTTTCTATAATATAAGAATATCTTGATCATCTTTTTTAGTACTCCCTCCGTCCCGTACAATTAGTCCCCTTTGTATTTGCACACAA
>JAPKLW010001100.1:145512-233137 GCA_026898455.1 Plectranthus barbatus
GGACGAAAACGGAAAGAGGGACTAATAGTGTGGGACGGAGGGAGTATTATTTTGTTTCATTTGAATATGTAGTCAAAATACCCTTAATTAGTAAACAAAACCTAATTCAACCACCCATATAATAATGAAAACTAAAAGCATGCCAATTTTAATGAAACCCAAAACTTCCACTCATAAGTTCGTCTGCACGTCACCATTTGGATGATAAAATTGGCAATTTATCCAAAAATCCAAATTATTACAATAGAAACCTAAACGATTTTAGATATGACATTATCCAAATAATATACTGTTGATTAAAGTAGTCTCATTTTCTTTTTTGTCTGTCTCATAGAATTGTTCTATTTTCCTAAAATAACAAACTTTTTCACACTCACCAATAAAATATTAATTAACTACACTCACAACTCTTAATTCTTGTGCCAAAAAGAAATGAGACTACTTTACCAAAACGGAAGGAGTAATATATATAATTATGGCGGATGCATATTTCTAAGTGTCACCGGGTTCAACCATAATTACGCTAAACATAATATATATGATAGTTAAGTACAATATATTTTAAGAATGCTATATACAATTACACAAAGTTTAAAAAAATATATCTAATAAGGACCATTGATTTTTTAGATTAATAGGGTATATTCATCCCTATTCAACTTAAATTTGCGTGAGTGTGTTTGATCAGATGCTAAAATTAAAGTTTGTGTTAAATAGAAATTATTTTTAACCATTGGGTTGATAAAATCAACTATTAAAATTAAAACATCAATGATTAAAAAATCAAACATAAGTTTTGTATGTGCTTAATTGCTTTATGAATCATACTTAATAAGCATCATTTATAAAATAATTAAGCATGATTTTTTTTACAAGAATAGTGTAGATTTATTCCTATATATAATCAATACTCGTGAGGGCAGACACCTCCCAGTTTAGGAGTAGCTCTACCCTTGTTATAAGAAGTGTGTTAGTATGGCTCATATATTGACAAAGGAAGGAGGCAGCCCTTTTGGGGTGGATCGATTAGTTGGGCCAGGGGTGCGGGGGCAAAGCCCCCGCGGTACGATACAGGGTATTTTGGGAATTTTACACCTTGTAGGGTTTTAGTATAAATACATGATGTATTGATGTATTTGATATACTGAGTTAATAAAATTCGACTGTTCCGCCGTGGACGTAGGCACATTGCCGAACCACGTAAATCTTGTGTTCTTTATTTTCTTGTCTTTAATTCGTATGCCAAATTGTCATCGTTTCACAACAAAGTGGATCTGATGTTAACTATACCAAACGTAATAACTAGTATAATATTACGTTTGATAAATTAGTATAATTGTTAAATTCTATGTTTGATTAATTAGTATATATTAAAAATACATAAACAAACATCAAAATACTTATTAAATACATATATATTTACTCAAAGTGCATTTTGACGTTTCATCTAAAATTAACCCTTTTGAATGAGGGAAACTCACCTACAGAATAATCATGTGTCAGTTAAATATCATACCTTCAGGTAGGTCAATAGAAGAATATTTGCAGAAAGTTTAACTATCAAGATATTGTATGTTAAGTATCCAAACAATGTGTAAGAGAAATTCATGTTCCCTTAGAAATTTTAACATATATATTGAATATTTCATATTAACTAATAAAAGTAATATAAGTCATCTTATAATGGTAACTTATTCATCAATTGACAAAGTCATCTTATAAGGATGAGTGAAATCACAATATTAAACTCAATTAATATAAGTTATTAACATTAATTATAAATAAATGTATCACGAACTCATTAAAAAAGAATGAGTCATCCTGTAATGGTAAGATATATCTTATTAATTATAAATTGATTTTACAAAACGAAAAAAAAAAATTGCTACGATGGAAACATAATAAAATATAATGAGAATGTCTGCTGTTTTACAATCATATTTCATAATAATATAATTTTTAATAGTAAAATACATCTTTTATAGAGTAATATTGAGATATTATATCACTATAATGATATTATTTCAATCTTATTAATTTTGGATTGCAGCAAAGAAAAGTTGGAAAACGAAATGAAAGTAATATAATGATTAAAGGAAAAAAATAAAATAAAAACAAAGTGGCATTAGCGAACACCCATAAAAGGAGAATATCACGTAATTCAAGTGAGTCCACGGCTTCCGAGATGGCACGACCTTCTTCATTATCCCTCAACCCCACGCCCTGCACACCTCACATATTTTTAAACAATATCACTAATTTATTCTAAAATATCTTATTTTAAATAGTTGTATTTTTATCATCGCATATTTTTTTATTTTTAAGCTAATTTATCTTAACTATTTTTATTCCAACATATTTTACTTTATCAACAAATTTTATACCATATACATTCGATTAAAAATAATAATGATAATTTTATGTAAATGTTGTGTCAATATCCATTTGAAAAAACTCAATTTAGTTTCGTGTATATTAAAAATAATAATAATAATAATTCTATGAGAACGTTGTGTCAGTATCCATGTGAAAAAACCGTAACTCATACTCAGTTATAAATTAATTATGTCAATAACTTAACATAAAATTTATCTACAAAATAAAAACTTGGTATAAAAACTGTAAAAGTAAAATATTTGGAATAAATTTCCCCAACTAACTATAAATGTTGAATAAAAAAAATCCTAACTGAAATGATTAGGATAAAATTGTCTGAAATTAACTCTTGAGATAATATTACAAGTTTCCCAACATTTCTATCAAAATTCTAAATTAAATATTCGTCATGTTTCCTCTCCACCAAACAACTGGATATATGCCTCTGCACATAAATCACATCAACATAATTAATCAAAATCTATACGTGTTTATTTCAAAATCATGGCCCTTTTTTTTCTTTTTACATAGCCCTTCTGCATAAAAAAGAAGGTGAAAAAGAAATATATAAATGCTCAGATCTTCTCTCTGTTACAACTCCGAAAATTATATAGATATATACGAGAACTATATATTTGATTTTGTAATTTAAAAAAGAAGTTAGATAGTTCTAGGGAAAAAAAAAGGAAAGAAACAAAATTTGTTTTTTTAAAGTTTTTCTTTGAGTAGAGAAGCTAATCCGGTGACCACCACCTTATTTCCTCTCTCTAAACTCTTGGGCTTCACCGCCGGCAGCTGCCAAGTCATTGTCGGCGGAGCCTTCTGCGCTGCTGGAGAATCTGACAGGCTCATATCTTCACCGAAAATCAAGTCCAACTCTCCTCCTTCACACTCCACCACCTCTTGCTCTTTGTGGTTGGTTTCGGGTTTCGGCTCTTCGACGGCGTCGTTTTGGGGAGGCTTGGTTGATTTGAGCTGTGTGAGGCGGGTGTGAGGGCTGACCCATTTCAGTTTGACGTAATCGGCTTTACGCCACGGCGCGATGTGCATGCCTTTCTTCTTC
Organism: Plectranthus barbatus; assembly: GCA_026898455.1. Classification (NCBI taxonomy): domain Eukaryota; kingdom Viridiplantae; phylum Streptophyta; class Magnoliopsida; order Lamiales; family Lamiaceae; genus Plectranthus; species Plectranthus barbatus. The sequence goes on from JAPKLW010001100.1 coordinate 148,952, forward strand.
AGACTCAGCCGCGCCGCCTCCGACGCGATTGCGACGATCTGAAGGAGCCGATCGGTTTTTCCGACGAAAATGTACGGCAGGCTCTGCAGAATGGCCTTGTAGCCGCTTGTTGATCGGGCGATTTCGAATTCCGATCTGAAATCCACATCGATTATCAGTCTGTCTCCTTCCATCACCACATCGATGTATTCGTATTCACCTGCACAGTTTTAATTATTGACACATAAATCATGAGATTGGTTAATAATGGAATAGAAAGGATTCCGGATAACATTAGATGATTGGATTGATTTTGGAATTGAACAGGATGGATTTCTAAAATTAGAAAATTTTGTTGAGTAGAATTACCGGCTGGAATGGAAGAAGATTTATCCCATTTGGATTTGCAGAGAGAGGCGTTATAACCGAGAGAAATTAGACCATCGGTGACTATTTTCCTCAAATCGTCTTTCCTTTTGTAAGTTTTGTTGTTTTTTTCGACGATTCTCGAAGCATCTGCCAATAGATTTCTCTCCACTACAGTCGCGCACGGCGTCAAACTCTGAAACATAATAATTCCCCAAAACATCAGATCAGATTATCAATGAAGAAATAAATGGATAAAAAGATGAAGGAAAAATTCAGTACCTTGAGAGTATCGAAGGGGTCGCTGAAGGAAGAATTAGCGGATAAAGAATCGGGGAAGAAATCGAACTCGTCGTCGGAGCTGTCGTTGCTGTTGCCGTTGAAGCAATTGCAGCGATTTCTGGCGCATTTCACGGCGGCAGAGGAGGGTTTCTCATTATTGTCCTCCATGAAATTCTGAACCATTTTATCCAAACAGACCGAAGTCGGCTCGAACTCCGCCGCTGCCGCAGAACCACCGCCGTCCTTATCTCCTTCTGCGACCGGCTTCTCAGTTGATGAAGTCCTGTGGACTCCATTGAACGGACGGTCAAACAGCCTCTTTAGCCGAAACTTCAGCACCGGCGTCTTGACGACGTCGCTTCGGATCGAGTCGATCGGCTGGATTCTCATCGGAAAAAAGTTCAGTTTTACTGTTGTACCTAATTAGACTCTGTCTCTCTCTCACACTCAGAAAACTACTCTACTCTGAGAAATATGCATAACTTTTCTCCAAAATCTTCAATTCCAAAGACTACCGAAAATTTATTTTTCAAATTCCCCCAAATTCAACCTCACAGTATCCGATCACTATCATTTCCAAACAAGCCAGGTGAATCAAAACAAAATTTCATACTAATATTTACTAGACGAAAGAACACAAAACTGGAGAGACAAATTTTCTCTCTCTTCCTCCGAGAATAAAATAAGGAGTTTGAGGCTTTCGGCTATTGCTTTTCGTGGAAAACGTGACGGCGATGAAAGGAGAGACGAGCATTATGAGTGAAACGGCTAGAATTAGAATCGGAATCAGGTGCCGGAAAACTCAATTTCCGGCGGAACTCCATTGCCGGAATTTCACGACTCTTTTTTGTTCTGTGGAGTCTCTAATTAATATTTTTTTTTTTTAAAAGCCTTTTTCTTTGGTCTTTGTTTTTGTGTATTTTGGTTATTTGGAATTGGGAGGTTGTATGGTAAGGGGTTTATATAGGAAAGTTCGAAATGGGGTTAGCTGACTAGGATTTACTGCCACGTGGAGTCTCGCGTGGCGTAGATCTACCTGAAATCCGGGTTACAATCTGTTGCGACGGGCGTAATAGACCCTTCTTATTAAATGTTCTCAATCTAAACACATGTTGTCCTACTTCTAATATATTACCGAATAAACCCTTTAATTTACGTAGATATCCGAATAAGTGCCTATGGCTATGTATTGTTGAGTTCAAATATATACAACGTTAGTAATTTTATAAGGTACTTCATCCTCCCGGTTTATTAGATTATTTTCTTTTCGGTACAGAAATTAAGAATTATGAGTGTAGAATAATTAGTAAAATGAATATTTTATTATTGAGTGTAAAAACGTTGTCATTTTTGGAAATGAACCAATTTAATTGAGACGCTCAATTTGATAAGAGAGCCTATTCTGCTGGGACGGAGGAAGTACAAATGAATATTTTTAATTCGTCTGCTGAACGAGTGATAGAAATTAAAAATATTCATTTGTACCTTGATAAAATGATATTTAATAAAGATAACAATGATCTTAAAGGTGTATTAAAAATCAATTAAAATTAAACCGACAATTTTGATAAAATGATATTGAATATAGTTAACAATGATAATATCAACATCGTACGATGCTACATTTTAACTGAGTACACAATATATAAAAAATAGATAAACAATTAACAATCCATTAAACAATAATTTCCAGCTAAATTATTCAAACTTGTCCCTAATCCCTCTTTGTCGGGCTGCAGTCTGTACTTTCTTGCCATGACATTGGGATCCTCATGATCGGAATCCTCTCTGAGCAACCTCTCTCTATCCACCTCTATTTGTCTCCTAGCAACCGCAACTCTTTCTGCCATCAACTGTCTGACCACATCACACATCTCATTCACCTCCTGGATGAGTAGGAGAGCATTCCCCGCTGTGATTTGAGTGTCTGGATCTTCTAGGGGTGGCATCTCCGGATCATCCTCCTGATTCTGATTATGTGGTGGCTCCATCTCAGTATTTTTGTTGCTTTTTCCTTTTCTACTGTCTCTTTTCTGATTGTTGCCTTGATCTTGGGATCAAATTGTAGGGTTTTCTCGTGAACTGAATCACCAAAACCAAACTGAACCGGATCGATTTATGGATATTGCTCATAATAAAAATTCACAAAAACCTAGAATGCTCCTATGGATTTAATACATATCGTGGATTGAGGAATTACCATAATTCCGTCGAGTCTGATCCGATCTTTTGCGTTTGAATTCCAAATTCCAATTCAACCACGCAATTCGATTTTATTTGCGGAATCAGAAATTAGAACCCTAATTTCTTAAATAAAATCGAAAATAAAGAAAAGAAAGAAATATGATTTCTGTTCTCCAGATCAGATCTACTACTGGTGAGGACTCCGTAGATCTCTGGCTTGAGCAGGACCAGAATTCGAAAATTCTCCTCCTTTCTCTTCTCAAAAACGGCACCCCCTCTCTCTCTTAGGTTTAGGGTTTTTCAACTGTTTTACAACTTATGAGAGAGAGCTGTCTATTTATAGACCTAGGGTTGTAAACCCTGATGGGCTCCTGGGCTCAATTCAGCACACTTGTTGGGCCAGACCTGGGACCTAATGCAAATAATAAAGTGGGCCTATAAATTAATTAATTCCCATGTCCACAACCCAGGACACAATTAAGTAATTAATATTAATTCTTTTTCACCACAGAATTAATACTGACCTACCCCTTTATTACCACGTTATGAGAACGGGTTGCATTAATTGAGAATCCCCATATTTAAGGTTACCGGACATCCATTAATTAATCGGTGCCTCTGACAAGCTCTAACTACAATTAATTAATATCTTATAATTCCTGAGTAGTACCACTCAAACCTTATCACTCGTGCCTGAACTTAATTAGCCTGCAGGACTTTGGCACGATGAATGTTATTGAGCTCCTCAGGGAATGTCCCCATCCTATTACTCGGACATGGTTACCTAAACCCAGTCTCAGGCGGTACTACACGAACCGCTGTTACCCAAGATGCGGATATACGAGCACGTTACTCAGGCTCTCCACCATGGCAAGTCAAAGCAACAGTCAACCCGTGCAAACCCCTGAACCTTCGTTAGGGTTTGGACTCAATCAATATAACGAGATCTTGTATTCGCTGATGTCAGACAGACTAATACATCTCACTGCGGTCCATCAATACGCCACCTCTGCGTACTAGCATGTCAAGTAACCAAGACAGACTACTTATTCCGACAATGCCGCAGCCATCCGGACAGACGTATCCTCATACACTCTCTCGGCTGTGATCAGGTTTGTGTCTCACTAGGTCAAGTAATCATACTGTCTTCTGCGATCTACAACACGCCGTATGATCATCCCTATCGGTGAGACAAGAGGATACCATTGTTCATACATGTAAGATTGTTAACAGATAGGAGAAATAAACCGTTGTATACTTATTGTAATAAATGCTTTCAGTATACAAAACCCATCAATCTCCCACTTATACTCAAAGCATAACTAAGCTATTACAGAGTATATAGTCCGTCTATCTAGTCTGCTGTCACTTTAACCACTATCAGTGGTCGGCATCCACCTCAGATCCAACTCACGAATATGTATTTCGTAAACTTTCTGCGGCAAGCTCTTTGTAAACGGATCAGCAAGATTGTCAGCAGTGTCAATCTTCTTAATCAGCACATCGCCCCTCGATACGATTTCTCGTATGATATGGTACTTTCTCTCTATGTGTTTGCTTGCCCTGTGAGACCGCGGTTCCTTTGAGTTAGCCACTGCACCAGAGTTATCACAATAAATTGTGATGCTCCTCGGCAAACTCAGAATCACGCCCAACTCTAAAAGGTAGTTACGGAGCCACACCCCCTCTTTCAGTATACAAAACCCATCACAAATACTTCTAGTGGTTTGCCCTGAGCCCTCGTGTTCATGCATGTCCTGAGGAAAACAAACAAGTACAGAAATGAGTTATGTGTTGACTATCACAAGGTGTGTCGACCGATGCGAGCAGTTTCTTTATGTCGATCGACACACGTGATGCCGATCAAAACAAAGATAAAAATCAAATCTCACACATGCTCACACACACGAACAATAATTGAAATAATAATAAAAAAACTCAATCCAACAAATCTAAAAACAAATTAGTAATAAGATAAAATCTATCAATACCTTGGAAACAATGCCAATTTTATTAGCGATAAAATCACATTTGAATTATAGCAAAGGCCAAATAAATTTGTAAACCATAAGGTTGTCGAACCCACAGACAATTGTATGGTGAAATTATCCTATATACTAATTATAGTTTTCGAATTTAGTGTTTGAGCAGATAAAAATTAAGATTTTGGTTTTGAAATTAAAGATTGCAAAGATCAGAAATTAAATGGTTTTAAAACATTAATTAAAGGTACGAATTCCAGGGCAAACATCCAATCCATACATGCATAAGATTATCAACTCTTGCTAAGGTGGAAATCCAATTAAGTATCACAATTCTTTGTCTGACAATAATGACCTATATTACTAACATCTGACTATCTCCTCTCGGTCTCAAGAACACTATATTAGCCAATCCCGATAAACATAACCGATTTAATTCCAAAAATTAATTCTTCCTTTAGAGACAAAAAATAATCAATTTAATTATCTCTTCATGTTGTCTATTCTTCACCTCTCAGTCATTCGAATGACAACTATAAACCCAGGATGAATTTAATCTCTCAATACATCATTAATCCTAGATTCATTAATTAAATCAGATAATTAAACCTAGCAATTTGAGTTGAAAGATCTACGCATGGATCTTAGATTGTTTAAATAAACCCTAGAACCTGATTAGGTTTCTATCCAAGAACCATGGATAGAAATAAAGAAAACATGTTATTGAATTTCATAAATTAACTTACAAAGATAAAGAGAAATTCTTGAAGTCTAGAAACTCCAATGCTAAATTAAAGATGAATAATAAAAAGTCTAACTCTGAACTCGAAATACATGGGATATTTATAGAGGTGAAAGTGTATCTAAAAAAGTACGGGGCTTAAAATATTACGATATTCCAAATCTGACATGTTTTCTTTTTATGGTCACCATGTCGAACCCTTCTTCTCCCTTCTGCCTAGGTTGACATCCGCACTCCATGTCGATCGATAATGACACATCAATCGATATGGAGGTCTTGCTAGGGTATTTAGATTTGTCTTCCATGTTGATTGACATCCCGTGTGTCAACAAAAAAACAGCTTCTCCATTCGGCACTTTTCATCCCTTAGCCACTTTTTAACCCAAAAACTTGCAAAATCACACCATGAAAAACATAGTAACCTCTATAATTGACTCATGCATGAAATAAACCATAGAATAAATATTAAACACATAAAATAATGAAAAAATATGGATAAGTGAGTACCTTTATGAGTTCATCAATTTCGTAAATAACCACCCACGCATGGACAGTTACAGAAATCAAACCGTTGCAGAGTTAAGAATATCCAATTGGTGTCATTTCACCACTTTTTCCTTTTTCACTCCTCCCTGAGCTATTTCCAACATCTCCCATGACCATTTTGCGTAGCTTCGCCCTCTGTTATTTCATCGGTGATCTCGCCACCGTTTGCCGCTGCTCATTTGTTTGCAAGGTTCTCACTTCGGCATTTATTATGTAGAATCTCAATTGTCCCCTCTTTTTTCCTTTTTTCTTTACGCGATTGTTGTTTTCTTGGTTTCACTACTGTCGGTATGCGGGCGGTATGATGCTATTTGGATGATTCCGGGATGCATTTTTGTTATTTTATCTTGCTCTTTGCCGGTTTTATATTCTTTGGGTTTACGTTGCATGTGTGTGGGTAATTTTGCTCGATGGTTTTTGAGTATAGTTTGTGCAATGTTCGAGTTCTTTATTTTGTTTATAGGCACATTCTTGTGTTGGGCTCTGTTGCTTTGATTTTCCGGTTGGGTTTCTTGGGAAATTCTGCGATTATTTAGGGTTTGCGTCGAGCCCCTATGCATGTATTTTTTCCTTTTTTTTGGGTTGCCTTACTTTCACTGGTTTGTGTGGTCATAAGGTTTGCGTCTGGTTTTGAGGTGGCTGTTCTATTTGTGGTTTTCATCGTTTTGCGTCTGTGAGTGCATGGGATTTAGAGTCGGTTTCCAAGCGTTTGATGTGCATTGAGTCCCCTTAGTTTTTACCCTGCTTGCCTATGTTTTTGTATTTTTAATAACTTTAGTTGTGCGCGAGTTTGGAGTGCTTTTGTTGGCCCCAAAATTAGAGTAGATAATATGCAGCAAAAGAAAATATGATTTGCATTTTTTCTCCTAAACTGTATGTAACTTAGTTTACGGTACCTAAAAGGTGTTAAGCTTAGGTCTGACGTTTATTAAGTAAGTTTCACAAAGTATAGACTTCAATACTTGGACAAGTATTGAAGGTTTGAAAGTCAGTTTTGCGGAACTAAATAAAGACATAAACTTAAATGAAAGTAGTAAAGAATACATAATATTTTATAGTGGTTCGACTCTAAAAAATCCTACGCCCGCTCTTCAGACACTCGGTCTGGATATTTACTAAGTATAATACAAGCCTCCTTACGATCTATGGACAGCCCGTCGGTGCTCCGTCCTTGTACGCTTAGCCTTCAGGTTAAAGTGAGGACGGCACCCCGCAGCCTTCTTCCTCGTGGTTGGATGCTTGATGTTCTTCCCAAAACTCTGATAGTTAGCAAAAGCTCGTGAGAATTAGAATCCCAGAGTAGGAAACTGACTGCTGTGATTCACCAAAGGGTAGCTTAAGCTATAAAGGTTCAACCTCGTGCTGAGAGAGAGTAGCACGAAGATACAACTTGAGTCACGAACTCAACTCTCATGTATGGAAACACGGAAACTCATAGAGCTTGTCAGTGTCAGCTTAGATATATGCTCTTTGTTGTGCGTAAGTCATAACCTTTTAAGGTTGAAGTGGAGACCTATTTATAGAGGAATCCTCGAGTATTTTGAATTTCTGCGTGTTAGACACATTAATCCAGCCGTTAGACACATGGAGAATGTCGTACAATCATTAGCCCATACTATAGGTCTGCTCTGCCCTGCTCTACTGTGTCAGTATACTTTTCACAAACTTAGTGTCAGACTAAGTTTAAGTTCGAGGAACCCAAGTTTGAAAATCTTTGTACTGACTTTTACTTAAGCAAAATATGCCGAAGTCTGATTGAGCTTGGTTGTCTTTGTGTATTTCATGCTTACAATGTATAGGCTCTTATATTGACTTCCCATAGTTAGTATAGTCAGTATGGGAAACCCTCATACTGACTTCTCCTAGTCAGTATGGTAAACCCTTATACTGACTTCTCCTAGTCAGTATGGTAAACGCTATACTTAGTACCCAAACTAAGTATAGGCCTTGGCCATACTTGGTGAAACCCAATTTCACACACATACACTTCTTTAGTTCTCGAACATTTCCTATGCTCAGTCTTGAGTCACTAAGTTCTATTAAAACTCGATTGATCCTATACAAGGATTACAGTTATTAGAACTCTATAAACTGAAAAACTGACTAAGATGGCTTTTACAACCTCTGACCCACCAAAAAATAAAAATAAAAGAATGATTTATCTAACAAAAATCCTAATAATTTCCCCCTTTTTGGTGTGGTTAAAGAAATCTTTAACCTAAGCTGATGAGGAGTGGACAACTTTAGAGTTTTTACAAGTTTGACGATCAGTCTTATAAACTCAAAAAAGTTCCCCCTTAGATTGAGCTTTCTACTTAAGATCTTCTCCTTATAATTTTCGAGAGATATTGCTCGATTGAATATCAAGACACTTAGAGCAATTTTAATCTTAAGTACGATAGAGTCAGAAGCCTGCTGATTACACTAGCGTGTGTTAATTCAGCATGTGAAGAGCAAAGACCTTTGTTGACAAAAAGAGATTATCGTCAACAAGTGAGTTTATCCTTTAATATTTTCATTAAATTACAGGGATAAACTAACTAAAAGAAACCTATTACAGAACTATTACAAGTCTATAGTAGGCTGCTTCCGGTCTTCATGTTCTTCCAATTGACTGTTGCTGGATCTGATCTGAACTCCTTATCCAAGGAAGGCAACTAGATTGTTTGGCTAGTCTTTCACCACCCTTAGACTTTGGTCTTCCAGCAGTTTTCACTTTGGGAGGTAGTGCGGCCGAACACTTTGTGGGAAGGAAAGATCAAATGTCTTCCCTTTTATTCTCTTCCCACCTCCCGACTTCTTCTTCATTTGCTAGTCTTTCATTCATGAAATTTGCCATTGGTCGATAGGGAGACGAGGCGAAGAAGTTTTCTAAGTGACCGTGCCCCGTTGCTTAGCATGTCACTTTTAGCAGTGAGCTTTGTGGTTTGTAGAAGGAGACGACAATAATAGAAGATATCTTCTTGTTCCTTCTACAACCTCTTCACCCTACTCACGCTCTAATTTCTGATGTCTTCTGCACCTTCCATACTTCTTTTACCCCTTTTTACACAATAATGGTAGTGAGGATATATCTGGTGGCTTGGGCTATTTTGCCATTTTACCAGATCGAAGGGTGATGGTGGATGATAATTGAAGTATAAACTCGGAAGGAAAGGTTCGACAATTGAAAAATGTGATTGCTAGAAAGATGATGAGAACCCTGTTTATAGCAGAAAATGGTCATTTAAGATGAATAAATGTACCGTAAAAGCCTATCGGTTTCTTTAAATCTGGCGATGGTTGGGATGCGTTGCCTCGCGATGTGCGTCGTGAGATTTGACTTGAGTGACATTGGGAAGTGGCATTGTCCACGTGTCTAATGCTGATTCATCAATGCTTGATACACATTTAGAGCGTCGCGTCCGATAACATCGGCTTTGGAATCCAGAATCATGCCTTTTAAACTTCCAAACTGACTATGAGTCAGTTTCTAAACTTAGAGTTGGAACCCATTTTAAATCCGCATCCGTCCTTCAAAATCTTCTAAGTGTTGAAACTAAGATTTGGTTATCTTGGCAAATCAGTATGGTCCACAGAAAATTCAGAAAATCGGCTAAGTAGTGGAAACCCATACTGAGTACTTGTCCTTCGAAGAGAAACTTAGTTGGGAGTCGGTTTCTCATTCTTTCATGAACATCACTTAGAGTGATTTTTGCAAGTGGAAAACTTCATAGTGAGTTGCGTAGACACCACTTTTGAGGATTTCTTAAAGAAAATGGTCATGTATGAAGCCTCTATACTGAGAAATACGCCAAGTTTGAAAACTGAGAGTTTGAATTCAGTTTTACTCCGTTTCTCCTTTACCATACATAGTCTTTGAGATAGACCAGTAAAACTAAGAGCTTGGATTTAGTTTTATTCCACATCTACTCCTCTTCAATCATGATCTCATCAAACTCCAACAAACCGAGTTCGATGCACAACTCCTTGAATCTTGCTTCAGGGAGTGGTTTGGTGAAAATGTCCGAAAGTTGATCTTCAGTACGAATGTACTCTACGGACATGTGTTTCTTCTCGACATGGTCTCTTATGAAATGATGCCTTATGTCGATGTGCTTGGTTTTGGAATGGTGGATTGGGTTCATCGTGATGCACATTGCACTGCTGTTATCACAGTACATCGGTACACACCCAGTTTAGACCTAATAATCAAGTAATTGTTGCTTGATCCATAGCACTTGAGCACAACAACTTGCAGCAGCAACATACTCAACTTCAGTCGTTGACGTGGTTACTGAATGTTGCTTCTTGCTGAACCAACTTACGAGTTTGTGTCCTAGGAACTGGCATGTTCCACTTGTGCTCTTCCGGTTAACTATGCATCCTCCAAAATCTGAGTCTAAGTAAGCATTCAAGTTAAGCTCGTCAGTTTTGGGATACAAAATACCTAAGAATTCTGTCACTTTGAGGTATTTGACTCTTCTTCTGGTAGCCTCCATGTGCGACTTCTTTCGATTGGCTTGAAATCTTGCACATACTCCAACTGAGTAGGAAATATCTAGCCTACTTGCAGTTAAGTACATCAGCGATCCAATAATGCCTCTGTACGTGGTTGGGTTGACTGGTTCACCTTCTTCATCAAGATTGATTTGAGCACTCGGGCTCATAGGAATCCTCAAGGGCTTGATCTTCTCTGGACAAAACTTGTTGATCGAATCCTTGGTATAATTCTTATGACTGATGAAGATTCCTCATTCGGACTAAATTACTTGAAGAGCCAAAAAGTAAGTCAATTTACCCATCATGCTCATCTGGAAGTTTCTTTTCATAAGTTGGGCAAACTTCTCACACAACTTCAAGTTTCTGCATCCGAAGATAATGTCGTTGACATAAATCTGTACAAGAAGGATGTATGCTCCATCCTTGATCCTGAACAGTGTTGTGTCGATCTTGCCCTTTCTGGAAACCATTCTTGAGGAGAAACTGAGACAATGCCTTATACTAAGCTCGGGGTTCTTGCTTTAACCCATATAGAACCTTCCTCAATTTATAAACTTGATTTCCTTCTTCAAAGCCTGGGGGCTGTTCTACATATACTTCTTCTTTGAGCTCCCTATTTAGAAAAGCACTCTTCACATCCATCTGGAGAATTGTGAAGTTGTTGTACGCGGCATAAGCAAGGAAAAGTCTGATAGCTTCAAGTCTGGCTACTGAAGCAAAGGTCTCATCGAAGTCGATCCCTTCACATTGAGCATATTCTTTTGCTACGAGCCTTGCTTTATTCCTTATTATGTTCCCGGTCTCATCTCTCTTGTTCTTGAAGACTCATTTGGTGCCAATGACTGATTGATGGTTTGGTCGATCCACCAAATACCATACTTCTTTTATTTTGAACTCAACAAGCTCCTCTTGCATAACGTTGATCCAGTCAGTTGACTTCAGAGCATCTCCAATCTTCATGGGTTCTGGATTTTGAGAGATAGAACAAGTAAGCAATGTGCTTCCTTGTCTTGTGCGAACTGAGTTTTCAACATTGTCTAGCACGGCCTCCTCGGGATGATATCTCAACCATTTTGGCTTCTGGAGCTGAGTGACTTCTACAGGTTGAACAAAAGCTCCAGGATACTTAGTACCGTCTGTTCTCGATACTGGAACATGAACTAAGGTTGATTCCATCATGGCCAGATCTTCTAGAATAGGAACTTGATCTTCATCACCCAACCTTGTATCTTCTTCTTTAGTGATGACTTCCACGATCTGCATTCCTTGATCTTCTTGATCCATTGCAGGTTGAACCTCTTCTGGATGAACCTCTTCATCTTTTGGTAAGTCTACTTGAGTAGGCAACTCAGTTTCAGTTTGGCCTCCAAACTGAGTTTCATCTTGATCGACTGAGGTTCCCCCTTGATTGATACTTGTGGTTATTATCAGTGAACCAATGGCCTCAGCAAGGTCAGTTGCATCACCGGCCTTGTCCTCTGGAATACTTGAATGATCATTCACAGATCTAGCCTAAGAGACTTCATTAGGATTTTCTTTATCAGAACTAAGTTTCTCACAAACATCTTTGATCTCGTGATCACTAAGTTCCAGGTCCTTCAAGGTCTTGCGTACTAAAATGGACTCATAAAAACAACAGAGCATGTTACTTCCACAAGTCCGGTGGTCTTGTTAAGTACTCTATATCCCTTATATGAAGGGTGTCGATACCCAAGGAACACACCTTCATCCGCCTTGGGATTTAAAGTATTTAACTTAGACTTTCCATTGTTATAGATGTAACATGGAGAACCAAAAGCATGAAGATGAGCTATACAAGGCTTACGACCATTGTAGACTTCGTACGGGGTTTTGTGATGGCGACTATTGATAGTGCTTCTATTATGTGTATAGCACGCCATCATCAAGGCTTCTCTCCAGTAGCCTTCCTTTAAGTTAGCCTCAACAAGTATGGTCCTCACTGCCTCCTTAAGTGTTCTGTTTCTTCGTTCGGCAAGACCATTCTGTTGGGGGGTTCTTGGTGCTGACTTCTCGTGAGCAATCCCATCATTCACACAGAAATAAATTAAAGGACCATTGCAAAACTTAGTCCCGTTGTCTGATCTGATTCTCTTTACGGTGACTCCCTTGTTGTTTTGCACTTGAAGGATGAGCTCTGGATGTTGAAGCTTCACTTCATCCTTGCTCTTCAACATCCTTACCCATGTGTATCTCTCGAGTAGTCATCCACTACAATGAGAGTGAACCTCTTTCCTCCAATGGTGGGTGGCTTGACCAGTCCAAATAAATCCATATGAAGTAGTTCAAGGATCTTATTAGTGCTTGTTGTGATAGTGTGATTCCTGAATGAAACTTTGGTTTGCTCTTCCATCTTGCATGCTCTCCAGATATTGTCTTCCTTTTTTAACCCATCTTGCGGTAGGCCTTCCACAAGCTTGTGCTTGGCTAAGTGCCTGATGGATTGGAAATTCAAGTGGCTAATCCTCTTATGCCATAGCCAGTTGACTCCTTCTTGGGATGAGCTTGTTGCAACAAGGCACGTGTTAGACTTTCCGTTCTCCTAATCCACAATATACACACCCCCTTTCTTCATTCCTTTTAGCACAGTCTCCTTGGAGTCTTTATCGATGATTAAGCAATCGTCTTCGGCAAACGTCACCTCGTATCTAGATTGGATAAGCTGTCTAATGCTCAGTAAGTTGTAATTCAGGTTGGTGACTAAGGATACATTGTTGATGGTGATCCCATTATACTGTAAGCATCCTTTCTCGATTACTCTCCCCTTAGAGTCGTCTCCAAAAATTACTAGGGGTCCTCTCCCCATCTTCAGGCTTGAGAGGAGATCCCTTTCTCCGATCATGTGGGCAGAACACCCACTGTCCAAAATCCAAGCTCGCTTTTTCTTTTTGAGCTGACTATGGTGACCCTGTACCTGCAAAACAAAGAAGGTTAGACTAAAGGTACCCGAGCTTCTGCGGGTCTTGCAGGGTTAGTCTTATGGATCCATCCTTTAGGAATCCATACTTGCTTCACCTTAAACTTAGGTGAAACAATCTTCTCTCCCTTTCTCTTCCTTCTAAGATAATGAATGCTATTTATATGCATGTTTGAAGGAATGGGGTGTGTGAAACCTTGCCAGAAACTGAGTTTCATGAAATCATGTTTCTAGGAATTGACTTCCCAGAAACTGAATTTCTCGAAACTAAGTTTCGGTTGGGTTTTCGGAAACCAAGTCTTGGGTGTACAATCTTCCTAGCCCTTAAAATAGTAAAATGATTGGGCTTAGACCTTGTATAGGTGTCCCTCCTATACGGATAAGTTCTCTTCTTATAAGAATTATGAGTACGAAACCTCGGATTTCTTGAATCCGGAAATGATACTGACTTCTTACGAAGATTAGTTCTAGCTGCTGAAGTGGGTTTCCTCACATTATGAAGAGTCAGCTTGACCAACTTCTTAGGCATAGCAGACTTCGTCGCAGGTTTATTTGACTTAGAGGTCAAATTTTTTTTAAGCTTGGGCGCTGAGGAGTCTCTGTCAATACTGACTACTCTCTTGCCTATCAGCTTAACCTCTAAACTAGAATCCCTTCTAAAATGATGATTAAAAATATTTCTAGTTTCGGAGGTTGATGGATCTCGTTGTAAGCTTTAGGCTTCTGAAACTTTGCTAGTGCTAGAATAAAGTGAGCAAATAAGTTTTTGATCACTAGCAATTTTCATTTTTTGAGATTCGCATTCTTCAGAAAGAGTTTTAAAATTTTCAAGTAAGATTAAATGCTCCTCTCTAAGCTTGACTAGCTCATCACTTATTGACTTCGATCCTTGGATGTCCTCAGTCAGTTTTGAAACTTTAAGTTTCAATGAGGCATTCTCGCCAGCTAAAACATTTTTTAATTCATGAAACTTTGAAAATTCTTTATTTAAAATTTCGAGGGTTACATCATTTGAATTCGAGCAATAAGATTTAGAGTTCTCTTCAATGCATGCTATAGGAATAGAAACTGAGTTTGAAATATTTACCAAGTTTTGCGACTCAGCCTCGATTCCTTCTTCTTCGAATTCAGATACTCCTTCTTCTTCGCCAAGCTTGGCCATAAGCACTCGGAATGCTTCTTGAACGGCCTCGTCATCCGAAGTATAGTAGCCATCATCATTATCTGAGATGTCTAGAACCTCGGTTCTTGATAGCATGACATTGGCGATAGCTCTGGAAGCTTTCTTCTCGAATACCCTCTTTAGGCTTCCCTCTCCTCCTTGGTCACCTTTGGACACTTGTACTTGAGGTGATTGGGGGAGTTGTACTCAAAGCATGCCTTGGGAGGTCTCTCGCTGAATTTTTGTTCACTGGGTTGTGAACCTTCATTCTTGGCTTTGGCTCTCTCAAGAAGCTTCGTCAGCTTCCTCATTTGCTCCTCAAGCTCAGCAATTGATCTCTCTTCCTCCTTCTTCTGGTAGGAAGGTGTTGGCGCTGACTTTGATGTAGAGGTCTGGCCAGCTGGTCTGTCAGCTTGGTAAGGCTTCTGAGCCCTTCTCTTGAAATCTCTCTTTGCAAAGAAGACAACGTCTTCTTCAGGTTGTGTGCTGACATTTCGCACAACTTCATTCTTGTTCGCCATTTGGATATCCCAGTCGTGGGCTCGTAGCTGGGCAAACACGTCATTGGTCTTCATCTTAGAGAGATCATTCTCCTTCAAGCTGGTGGCTTTGACAAACCAGTCCTCCTTGTGCATCTTGGAGAGAATCCTCGCGTTGATATCTGCAATGTTATACTTTCTTCAGAAATTAGTTCACAGAGAATAACATTAAACCTTGCTTTCATAGATTTAATATTTTCACCCCGAAGCATTTAGAATGACTTACACTTATCTACACAATCTTTAAGCTTGTTTCGCTTCACGTTGTTAGTCTCTTGGCAATGAGTCCCAAGAAAATCCCACATTTGCTTGGCATTGTCACAGCCGAGAGCTTTGACAACCAGCGGCTCTGATAGGGATTGAAGGATGAGCTCCATGGCCACTGAATCTAGCTGAGAAAAAATTATATCCTCGTTTGTCCACTTAGCGTATGGTTTGTCCACTATCTCCGTACCTCCTACTCCTCTGAGCTGAGTATTTACTTTGGTGATCTTTATAGGTCTGGTGGACAGAACCTCAGCCATCTCCGGATGGACATTGTTTAGTATTACCAGCGAGCGCTTCTTCCATATGTCAAAATTTTTTGGTGTATACTTAGGAAGCTTTGTAATGCGTGCCATCTCTGTGTAACTAAGCTTGAATACACAAAAACAAACAAAGTGCAAGAAAAAAATCTGGTCCTAAGCGACTCAACACAACCTTGGTCTGTAAGAACCTTGGCACACTGATACCACTTGTTGGTCCCGTAATCAGAGTACGTAATCTATAGCGGAAGAAAATATGAGTTGCACATGTTCTCCTAAAGTGTCTGTAACTTAGTTTAGGGTACCTAAAAGGTGTTAAGCTTAGGTCTGACGTTTATTAAATACGTTTCACAGAATATACACTTCAATGCTTGGACAAGTATTGAAGGTTTGAAAGTCAGTTTTGCAGAACTAAATAAAGACAGAAACTTAAATGAAAGCAATAAAGAACACAAAATATTTTATAGTGATTCGAATCTAAAAATTCTACGTCCACTCTTCGGACACTCGGTCAGGAAATTCACTAAGTATAATACAAGCCTTCTTACGATCTAGGGACAACCCATCGGCGCTCCGTCCTTTGGTCTGTTGTGGTCACTCGCCTAGGAACTCCTTGTACGCTTAGCCTTCACGTAGAAGTGAGGACGGAACCCCGCAACCTTCTTCCTGGTGGTTGGATGCTTGCTGTTCTTCCCAAAACTCAGATGGTTGGCAAAAGCTCGTGAAAATCAGAATCCCGAAGTAGGAAACTGACTGCTGTGAATATATCTTAGAAATATATATTCACCAAAGGGTAGCTTAAGCTATAAAGCATCAACCTCGTGCTGAGAGAGAGTAGCACGGAGATACAACTTGAGTCAGGAACTCAAGTCTCGCGTATGGAAACACGGAAACTTAGAGAGCTTGAGTGTGTCAGCTTAGATATATGCTCTTTGTTGTGCGTAAGTCATAATCTTTTAAGGTTGAATGCAGACCTATTTATAGAGTAATCCTCGAGCATTTTGAATCTCTGCCCGTTAGACGCATTAATCCAGTCGTTAGACACATGGAGAATGTCGTCGAATCATAGCCCATACTATAGGTCTGTTCTGCCCTGCTCTGTTGTGTTAGTATACTTTTCACTAACTTTGAGTTAGATTAAGTTTCAGTTTGAGGAACCCAAGTTCGAAAATCCTCGTATTGACTTTTACTTGAGCAAAGATATGTCAAAGTCTGACTGAGCTTAGTTGTCTTTGTGTATTTCGTGCTTACAAGGTAGAGGCTCTCATACTGACTTCCTTTAGTCAGTATGGGACACCGTAATACTGACTTCTCCTAGTCAGTATGGTAAACACTATACTGAGTACCCAAACTCAGTATAGGCCTTTGCCATACTTGGTGGAACCAAGTTTCACGCACGTACACTTATTTAATTCTCGAGCGGCTCCTAGTCAGTATGGTAGACCTTCATACTGACTTCTTCTTGTCAGTATGGTAAACACTATACTGAGTACTCAAACTCAGTATAGGCGTTGCCCATACTTGGTGAAACCATGTTTCACGCACGTACGCTTCTTCAATTCTCGAGAATCTCCTTGTCAGTATGGTAAACCCTCATACTGACTTCTCATAGTCAGTATGGTAAACACTATGCTGAGTACCCAAACTCAGTATAGGCCTTGGCCATACTTGGTGAAACGAAGTTTCACGCACATACACTTCTTTAATTCTCGAGCATTTCCTATGCTCGGTCTTCAGTCACTAATTTCTATTACAACTCGATTGATCCTATACAAGGATTACCGTTTTTAGAACTCTAGAAACTGAAAATTGACTAAGATGACTTTTACAACCTTTGACCCATCAAAACATAAAAATATAGGAAGGATTTCTTTAACAAAAATCCTAACAACTTTGTTGCGCATTTCCAATTTGGTATTCTTCTCCATGTTTTCCAATTATCATAGGTGATTGAATGGTGTCGGAGTCCGGGAGTTCCAAGACGGAAGTGGACATCCACGTGTTGAAATCGTCTGGTGCAACCCCCTGGGTTTGTAGGAATCGAAGGCTCGGAGAGATCGATGGGGAATCGATCCTTGGGCAATGATGTCTCGGCTTCAAGGTCAAGCGGTGACTCGTTTTTCCCGATTGAGGTTGATGAGGATTTGGGAAAGGACGACATATATTACCCTAGGACCTTGTTTGTACCGCAACTCTATTGGTCGATGCTGAGCAGGCCCACAAGCTGATGGGTCAGGCTGCCTGTGGGAAAGTTTCTATTTCCATCCTTGCGGCCGTAGTTTAATAGACTTCCCATTAGACAAGAATGAAGACTATAAACTGTATTCAATTATCTGCATTAGTGAATTTTCATTTGTGGGATACAAAGAGTTGTTGTAGGATCTGTTATGAATTCTAAATACTATAACTATGTCTTTTTATTTCTAGATTTTATATTTCAGTTTTCACGCACATACAAATTTAAAACCCAACAACTAACCTCAGTTGTTAGTGTATAGATGTGAAACTATATTATAACTGTTCGACTACAACTTAATCTTTTTATTTTTTTTGACATAATTGAGCCTAGCCCACCAAATAATAATTGAAACACACTTTCGTATTCTCACCAACAAGTGATATCAAAGCAGTTGGATATTTTGATTGATTGTCTTAAATAATCTTAGAACAAATCCATTATCTTCATGCCCTGCAGCGGGTTAAATTACCTTTCCAAGAATATAGAGCACAAATAGCACTCGGAATTTCAATTTTAATTATCCATCATACTGCTTATTCTAAATCCCGAAATACTGCATGAGCCATACACAAAAGTTCACCAAAAGCCATGGCCACAAACTTGCTTGGCTGAGGTGGGTCGGATGTCGGATAGTGGCAGAACAGTTCGTAATGATTTAGTATACTTGTTATTATACGTAAATGTATTAATATGGTCGATTGTCACTTGCACCATTATATCCTAGCTTAGTTAATATGTCATCTTTGTAGTTTGATTTTTCATTAAAGGAATTTCAAAATCTGAAAAAATAAAATGCACACCACAATTATTTATGCAAAATATATAGATCAACACTTTCATTCAGTTTTTGAGATTAAATTTTCGTGCGTCTGAAATTTACTCAAATAATCTCGTATTGAAACAAAAAATTTGTTTATGCAAACCACAAAATGCTCTAGAAAAATACAGATTATTATTATTATTATTATTATTATTATTATTATTATTATTATTATTATTATTATTATTTTGTGACAAATTCATTGTTGCGATATACAAATGTCGGTAAATCTCGTTACTTTGAATTAGATCCTACGTTTGGCAATATCTTTAAATTTAAATTTTCTCTTTTAATGGCCATACATAAGTGTTGATTTCATTATTTTCTTAAGCGTAATAATTTATTAAATTTGAATGGACATAAAGTTTATATAGTTAATAATATGCTCTCACTTCATTTGTAGAACTTTGATGAGACAAGAATTTTGAATGCATGTCCTTTTTTATCATATCTAAGAAATTATTGAATTTATCTGATGATCATTATAATATCTTCATTTTATTTCAAAACATGAGTTCCTTATCATTCAAGAATTCTTTCTTTTTTCTTATCTTTATTCAGCGTTGCTTGTATTAATAAATTTTAAGAACTTTGTATGTATACATGTTGGGAATTTAGGTTAGAAATTCCCAAATCTTTTTAGGTTTTTTATGTGTCAAACATGTATAGAAAATCATCTTAGGAAGTGTCTCTAGATTAACTTAGTCAATATAAACTTGTAATGCCCACTTAGGATGTTTATCGAGTTGTAAAGAAGATGATCAAGACAAATTCGACTTGCGATCGAAGCTAACAGTTTGAACATCGTGTTGACAAGATGAAGATTCATACTCAAGCATGAACTGGCAGACTGACGACCACTTCAACCTAAAGTTTGTCACTCAGATTAACTGGTAGATATCACTAGCTTGGATAATAACCAGTTTATCAAGTCGAGTTTCATCTCACGAGTAGAGACAAAGAAGACAAGCCAGATGAATCATAAAGACTCAGACTTAAGGAAAATAAGATTCCTTAAAGTCTGAAATTCAAACATCCAGTTTAGAATTTTCCAGACTGGCGAGCCGTTCTGACACAGTGCTTGACAATACGACCCTCGTAGATGAGTAACGATCGTAGCCCAGGAACAAGAGTTGATACGACGCAGAAATGACACGAACAAAATTGGAATGGAAAACGACGATAGGATAGAAGTCCAGCAACCTTAATTCGACTCTTCAAATGACGTATTCCAGAAGAATCTCATATACGCCCCAAGAAGCCGACGAACTAATGACGCATAACCATAGAAGACACTACAATCGGATGTGTAAGTCCGATTGATAAGTCAATTCGAGTTCCAAAGTAATCAACAAAAATTCTTGAGCTTTTAGATAATTGGAAAATTAAAACTCACTGTTGGTCCCGGTTTTTCAGAGTATAATACGATACGCAGCGGAAATAATAGTTAATTGTTTCTTGCACGCTACTTACTCACAGCTGACAACTGGCAACTGGTCAGCTGGTGCTGGTTACTCAGTACGCAGCTGACAACTGGTCAGCTGGTGATTCAATACTTAGAATATTTTAGCCTTGTTTGCACAATTATATCAGTTTCAGAATATACTCCAGCACTTGAGTGCTGGGTTTAAAATATGAATGAAATGCAGAAAGCTGATAAATAACAAAGGATTTTATAGTGGTTCGATCAATCGATCTACGTCCACTCTCCAGTCGAAGCACTGGAAATTCCACTAAGAGTAATCAGGTACAGGTGTCCTACGATCTATCTCTAGCTGGTGAATGCCTCGTCCACCAGTTCACTAGATCAACCGCTCCCGGTCCTGAATCCTTCTTCAACTCTTCACAGCTGGTGGAGTGCGAGCACGTCACTTCAACCTCCACAGCAAGCTGGGTGTTTTAGTTCTCCCAAGAACGTAACGGTCTCTACGGCAGAATGCCCGTAATAACTCGAGTGCTGGTGAGCACAGGAGCTGCTGTGAACTCTCTCAAAGAAGAAAGAACACCAAATGAGATCTTTAACTTACAAGCTTAAAGCTTGAAGTCTCGTGTTTGATAAATCAACACACGGAAAGCCTTAGGAAAGGCCTCGAAAGTACTTTATGCGCTCTTGCAATAACTTCAGTTCTTTCGGTGGTTGAGCAGATGAGTAGTATCGTGGAATCAATCGCTCGTGGAATCTAATAGATCTCTAATGTTTGAATGTTGGTGGTTGCGACGTATTTATAGCCGCAGGAGCCGATTCAAACTTTCTAGCCGTTTGGACACATCCGGAAAGGTGTCAGACCTCGGATGTCCTTCTGACGGCGGCAGGTATGTTTTTCCGGAAGGAACCATACCTTTGACCGCTTTATCTGACATAGATCTCTTTGTGTCAGAACGGCTCTTTCTGTCAGTCCGAGGAATAAGACTGGCGTCTTGTGACTGATAGACTTTAAGTTATCCTTCCTTAAAGTCATCCTTTGTCAGTCGATTCCTCAGAGTATCTTCTTCTTGTCTCTACTACGCGGGGAGAGAGAATCTGGGATTCTGCTGGTAACATCTGACTGGTAGATCATACAGGTGATCTTGTGCTGGCAGTCTCTGCTGGTGACTTGCCCTGGCATCATCAAAGTCTACCAAAAGTCTGGATGTTAATTCTTCTCGGAATCTCCCATGACTGGTGAAATCACCGCTGGTGAATAGTGTAAGAACACGTATTCTCCTGGTGAGGTTTGTCAGCCGCCTGCTGATGAAACCCTTCCCAACTGGTGAACAGTAGCCAGTCATAAGCGCTTCTCATGCTGGTGAACAGTGTCAGCATGAGTCTTTGTCAGCCGCCTGCTGATGAAACTTGTCCCAACTGGTGAACAGTAGCCAGTGGTACGCGTTACTCATGCTGGTGAACAGTGTCAGCATGAGTCTTGATCAGCTGCGACTTACAACTCAATAGACCTAAACAGGACTTTACATTTAAGACCAGATCTATGTAGAGACAACTGACGCTGGTAGGACTTAGGATTTGATCCACCAAAACTATAATCTAAACAAGTAAGCTACTGGGAAAGGAAACCTTTGACAGATTTCCCAACAATTTCCCCCTTTTTGGTGCGATCAAAGCCTAACCAGCGAGCACTCAGCTGATGAGGAAAGTTACAAAGGATTTCAGGGTTTTACAAGTGGAACCTATCAGATCTAAACCCATGAAATTACTTCCTCAACATCAGCTCTAACTAAAAGAAATCTTCCCCCTCAACGGAGGAAAGATATTGCTCGTTTAAAAATATGGAAATTAAAGATCAGAGCAAATAAGCATGTAAATAAATTTAACATGCAAGATGAGTGCTGGTGCTGATTACACTGGATGTGTAAATTCAGCTGGTAAGTAAAAACTTAGACAATTGTTGGACAATAAGAGATTGTCATCAACTTGTCAGTTAACATTTCATTAGAGATATAGCAATTACATGTACAATGAATGATAACTGACTAGTCTAACAGATTTACTTACAAAAACATAAAGAGAGTAGACTATGGCTTGGAAGATGATCCTGGTGTCTGAGTCCGAGCATTGGTGATGGACCTCAGGATCGCAGTAAGTTCGGTCATTTCTTGATCTCTCTTCCGCCTTTCTTCTGCAGCAATTCGCCTTTCTTCAGCTGCAAGGCGTCTTTCCTCCTCAACGATTCTGGCCCTCTCCTCTTCAGCCAGTGCTCGCGCACTTTCCCCCTCTTGGATCCGCGCCAAAAAAGGTGGCAACACCGGCGGTGACGGACTCCATTTGCTGCGCTACATCGGCTTGGAAAGTGGCGAAGCGTTGATCCATCCTGGCGTCGATGTAAGCAAGAAGTTGCGCAGGAGGATGAATTTCAGAGATTGGCTGCGCTGATACTTCCATGGAAGAGGAGGGCACATCAGGTGCGGTAGGAGCCATTGCTAGTTCAGATGCAGCTGGTACCTCCACTGGCGCTGGCTCCTCCTCTGGCACCTTGGCAGCTGCTGGCTCCTCCGCTGGCACCTTGGCTGCTGCTGGCTCCTCCGCGAGCACCTCGGCTGGTGCTGGCGGGCCTTGATCAAAAGCAGGTGGGGCTGTGAAAACCTCCAGCTGCCAGTCCTCATGATAAGGGACAAGGTCGCCCAAAACCATAGGAACCGATGGGACGGCAGTGGTCAGCCACCAACCTCTGGAGGGATCCTCCTCCACAATGTGGTCTACCAGCAGAGCGCTGGCAGCCATATAAAAAAGAATAGCAAAATATGGAGGGATCCGGGGGAGAGCGGTGAGGACCTTCAAGCGGCGGAGCGCGTAGATCAGCTGGTATCCACGGCTGGTGGGCTGGAACTGGAGGAATGGTAGCTTAACCATTTTTGGCCTAGGGAGGCCGGAAGTCCCAGTTAGCTGTCTGAATTCTGCAATTTTCCTCAAACGGCGCTTGATTCGCCTGGTAGACAGCTGCTGGTGACTTTCAGGATCAGAATCCATGAATGCATTCGCCCATGCCTCCTCAGATCTCCAGTATCCAAGCCCGAGCCTGGCATACAGAACGGCACGTCTCTCCACTGACAACTGGCGTTGGCACCAGTCGAATATCCTCCACCTCCGGAACTCCAGAAATAGTTCCGGATTCACCCTCCACAGTCCTCGGTAGCGGGTTATCATCTCGTCATCAACGGCATTCTCCACCTCCGCCGTGATGTTTTCAGCATACTCATAAAGAGTGGAATTGAAGTACTCCATCGGCTGCAGGGGCAGACACCAGTCATAGATCCTCGAAGCGTATACCGACTGGTGGGGGAGTCCGCTGATGGGGATGATATTGAATGCTGATGGCTCAGGCACTCGTGAATTTTGAAACGCCATTGCCCCGCGGTGCTCCCACCGATGTACCCCTGTCGCTCGCGACTGGAAGGTATCTTCATCAATCAGCTGATGCTCTTGGATACAGAGCAAGTATGGCCTCCTTTCATGGCGCACATGTCGTGCTGGCGCTGGGGAGGATGCTGCTGGTCGTCCAGAAGATGTAGAAGTTTCTGCGATTTGTGGACGACTGGCAGGATGACGAGCCACGTCTTCAAAATTAGGGAATAGATCCCTGGGCTCCATCCTCTGCACTATGGAGTGATGTATCACCTCCTCAGCTGGAGCAGCTGGCTCCTCAGCCCTTGGCATTTCTTCATCATCAGAGAAACTCGCCAGTTTTTCCGGGGTGGTCGCCCGCTCTACAACTCCTCCACTGGCACCCCCTTGCGCGGCCAGTGGGTCTTCAGATTCACCTTCACCACCCCCTTGCGCGAGTGAAGGGACTTGAGGCACATTCTCCTCAGGCTGGTACATATCTACTAGAGATAGTACGTCCTCCTCAGCTCCCATGACCATCAGGCGCGTGAAGGATTCTTCAGAGAGGATCTGGCCTGGAGCTGGTGCTGGTGGCATGTCACTTGAAGTTTGGGCAACTCCCCATTTTCCCTTTGCCACCTGATGCACTTGCTCCGCCAGTTGCGCCTGACGTTGAGAATCATGCTCAGCCTTTATCTTTGCAAAGGCTTCATCGCGGGCTGCCAGCTCAGCCTCCCTTTTCCGCTGGTCGGCCAAGGCCTTCAGCCTTGCCTGAGCCTGCTTCTTCCTCACAATGGAGGCTTGTTGCTCCTTCTTGGCTTGCTCCACCAGCTTCTGAGCTCTCGTCTGGACCCTCTTCCTCTTTCGGGTCATTTTCTCGATGGTCTCCTCCTTATTCAGTCCCAAGATGGACTTCTTGACTGGAATTGAGACCTTCCCTGACTCAGGGTCATAGGCAGCAGCTGGTTGGGGCTGCTGGCGCTGGTGGGTCTTGGGCTTCTTACTTGGAGTGGGCCTGGGGGCTGGCACTTGTGCTGATTCCCGAGGATGTATACCAGTTGCCTTAGCCACTGCTTCTTCCATAGAGGTGAATAAGGATTCAACCTCTAGCTTCCTTTTCAGCTCATCCTTGGCCGCAGCTGGCAGTGGGAGAGCCACCGCTGGTACTTCCTCCCATGTCTGTTCTGCATCTTCTTCAGAAACAGACTCATCGGGGTCCACAGCCGTCTTCCCCTTCAGCCGGCGTGGCTTCTTGTAGTCGGGGCCCGGAAGTTTGACTTTGGTGACAGGGATAAAGTCGGACCCGACCAGTTGCTCCCCTCGGTCGATCCGGTCTCCCATCTCCACTTCCAGAATATGGCTGATGCGCAGGCCAAAAGACACTGCGTGGAGAAACTTGCCTTCAGCCTTCACCGTACTGTTCTTCTCTACATTCTCCAGCAATCGGCTGAAGATGAACTCGGCCCAGTTGCCATATATGCCGTCCTCCAGCGCGCACATAATGGAGAATTTCTTCAGGCTTAGTTCGGCATAGGAGCCGACCTCACACTGGAGCATGCGCACAACAATGTCGCATACCATCTGCCAGTAATCTTGCATCTCTGACTTCTTCATGCCAGTTTTGAAGACAGTCACCCCTTCCTTCTTCCAGTCAGTCCACCTCCGCCTGAACTCCACCGTATCGTTCTTGAAGTACGTCGCCACCTCCTCACCTGTACTCCTCAGCCCAAAGAGATTGGCTAGGTACTCTACGTCGATAGTGATCAGGTGTCCGAACACCGACGTGGTGAAGGATTTCCTGTCGTCAGCAATCACGGCGCGAGCATAGAACTCGGCGACCAGATGTGGGTGGAAGTTCCTGGGGGTTGCCGTCAAGTACGGTCGGAGCTGCTCATGGTCGATCATTTCCATGAGCTCCTCGCCGAAGTGCTTCACGGCTAACTTGTCGTTCAGAATCTTCTCTTTCTAAACTTGAGCTGTGCGAATCTGTGCGTGAGAGAGGCGATGTCGGGTGGCTGCTTTATTCAGCGAAACGAGCTTGCTGAATGGATAGGTATAATCAATGTCTTCTTCTTTCACAATGCCAGTGAAGGTTGGCATATGTGATTCGGCTAAAGGTAAGTCTAGGGACTCAGTGGAAGAAGATGATTTATCAGCAGGGTTGGAAGAGGATGCCATTGAATGCAGGGAATTTTTGGAAGATGGACAAGAAAAGTGTTCGGATTGTAAAGGAAACGTAAAGGTTTATCCGAGAAGAATGTCAGATATAAATACTAAGGCCATGCAGGATTAAACGACCGAGATGAATTCTCAGAAAGTGAGAATCAATGGTCATCAGCAGGGCCCGGTTCCCTGTGGCGACGTGGGCGGTCGTGCTGACGTGGGCTACGCCGTGTAGCTGACATGGCGCTCTCTGATTGGTCGGAAATGTGGTTTTGACCGCGCAGTCACTGTGCGCATTAAATGTGGCATTAAATGCCGCATTAAATTCTGAGATACGCACAAGTAAGAGGATTTGAACATTCCCGCCATTTCTGCGACAGCTGGCACGACTCTTGGACTTCAAGAGATCGTCAGTTGAGAGCTGGGACTCAACTGGTCATCAATAATATAACTGGTCATCAGCAGGACATGCCAGTTGAACACTTCCCCCTGTCAGCATGGCCTCCTTACCAGTTGACAACTGGTACTTACGACTGGCACCCGAGTACTTGGATAAATTGAGAGCTGGGACTCAATTCCATCAGTCGTAGGAAATTCGCCAGTTGTCTGCTGACAACTTGAAGGATTAAGAAAATTGAGAGCTTGGACTCAATTTTATTCCGCATAATCTTCTCTTCACTTCAGGAATCCATCTTCTCACCATCGCTTGAATTGGGAGCTGGGACCCAATTTCTTCTGCTGATGGTGTATAGCTGCTGGCAAGTTCGAAATGAGAGCTGGGACTCATTTCCTTCGTTGTTTATGGAATAAGTTCTGCCAGTAGATACCACCTGTGGTTTTGAGCTACCACTAAAGAAAATATGAAGACTAAGAGCTTGGACTTAGTCTTAATCAGCATCCTTCAGAAAATCAAGAACAAGATGAGAGCTAGGACTCATTCTTCCTCAACACTAGGGCTCGCATCAATCTCCATAAGACCGAGTTTGATGCACAACTCCTTGAATCTTGCTTCTGGCAAAGGTTTGGTGAAAATATCAGCCAGTTGATCGTCAGTTCTGATGTACTCTACGCTGATATCCTTCTTCTCGACATGATCACGTATGAAGTGATGTCGGATATCTATGTGCTTGGTCCTAGAGTGATGAACCGGATTCTTCGTTATGCACATAGCGCTGCTGTTGTCGCAATAGATGGGTACACAACCAGTGTCCACCTCATAGTCTTCCAGTTGTTGCTTGATCCAGAGAATTTGAGCACAGCAACTGGCAGCGGCAACATATTCAGCCTCAGTAGTAGATGTAGCAACTGAGTGTTGCTTCTTGCTAAACCATCTGATTAGCTTGTGTCCTAGAAACTGACAAGTACCACTGGTGCTTTTTCTATCTATACGGCATCCAGCAAAATCTGAATCTGAATACCCAATGAGTGTAAGCTCATCATTCCTGGGGTACCATAAGCCAAGTGATTCAGTTCCTTTGAGGTATTTCACTATTCTCCTAGCAGCTTCCATGTGTGACTTCTTTGGATTGGCTTGATATCTGGCACACACTCCGACTGAGTATGAAATGTCGGGTCTGCTGGCTGTCAGATAGAGAAGTGATCCAATAATACCTCTGTAGCTGGAAGGATCCACTGATTCTCCTTCTTCATCAAGAAAGATCTGGCAACTGGTGCTCATCGGTATTCTGAGAGCCTTTGTCTTCTCTGGGCAATACTTCTGAATTAGGTCCTTGGCATACTTCCGCTGATTAATGAAAATCCCATCAGCTGACTGCTGGACCTGGAGTCCTAGGAAGTATGTTAATTTGCCCATCATACTCATCTGGAATGAGTTCTGCATCAGTTGAGAAAACTTCTCACAGAGAGACATATTCTTTGACCCGAATATAATGTCATCGACATATATCTGCACCATTAGCATATCATCGGCATCCTTGATAATGAAGAGAGTCCTGTCGATCTTCCCTTTCCTAAATCCATTACTGATTAGGAATTGTGACAGCCTCTCGTACCAAGCCCTGGGCGCCTGTTTCAATCCATACAGGGCCTTTCTCAGCTTGTACACCTTGGTGCCTATTTCAAAGCCTGGAGGTTGTTCAACATATACTTCCTCCTTTAGCTCGCCATTCAAGAAGGCGCTCTTCACGTCCATTTGGATTACCGTGAACCCATGATACGCTGCATACGCAAGGAACAGCCGTATCGCCTCCATTCTTGCAACTGGTGCGAAGGTCTCGTCGAAGTCGATGCCTTCACATTGCTTGTAACCTTTGGCGACTAAACGAGCTTTGTTTCTGATTACAATACCATTCTCATCTCGCTTGTTCTTGAATACCCACTTGGTGCCAATCACTGACTGATGTGATGGTCTCTCTACCAAGTCCCAAACATTGTTGCGAGTGAATTCTGCAAGCTCTTCTTGCATGGCATTAATCCAATCGGCAGATTCTAGCGCAACTCCTATGGAAGTAGGTTCCATTTGAGAAATAAAACAAGTTAGGAGTGCACTGCCGTGTCGAGTCTGAACAGAAACTTCTGGATCACCGAGAATAGCCTCGGATGGGTGATTTCTCAGCCATTTGGGAAGATGAGAATCTGCTGGCGTTGGTTCTTCTGTCCTGATGACTGGTGCTTCCTGAACTTCACCAGTCGGAGCTGCAATTGCAACTGGTGGTTGAACTTCACCAGTTGGAACAGTCTCTTCGTCAGCTTCACTCTCTGACTGATTTCCTGATCCTTCTGCGGTATCTGCATCGTCAGCTGGTCCATCCACTCCAGCTGGTTCACCGTCTTCTTCTGGTTCAAAAATTCCAGACGGTATTCCCCCTGGATTATTGCCAGTTCCACTCAGGGAGATTGAGTGTAAGGTCTCAGCAAGGTCAATTGCATCACCGACCCTCCCGGATTGCTGATGGGCAACCGAGGATACTGGTTGTGAAGATGATCCAGTCATAGGTCTAGTCAAACCAGTTGGTTGAGCATTGGAAGAATTCCTGCCCAACTGATCAACGACATCATTGACCTCAGGAACATCTTCAGCCAGTTGTCGTAATGTCCTGCGCACTAAAGTAGCTTCATCAAAAACAACATTGCATGTTATTTCCACAAGCTTGGTGGTCTTGTTAAATACTCTATAGCCCTTGTGAGAGGGATGTCCATATCCAACAAGGACACCCTCATCAGCTTTAGGCGAAAAAGCATTTAACTTCGACTTACCATTATTATGGACATAACATGGTGAACCGAAAGCACGAAGATGATCTAGAGAAGGCTTACGACCAAAATAAACTTCGTAGGGAGTTTTCTTGAGTCGGTCGTTGATCCCGCTTCTATTCTGAGTATAGCAAGCCGTCACCAATGCTTCACCCCAAAAACTCTGTCCTAAGCCGGATTCTGCCAGCATGGACCGGACCGCTTCTTTCAGCGTCCTGTTCCTACGTTCTGCCAGTCCATTCTGCTGCGGTTGCCTTGGTGCAGATCTTTCATGCTTAATGCCGGCTTCCGCGCAAAAATCCATCAGCAGACTGTTGCAGAATTCCGTCCCATTGTCTGACAGTATCCGCTTTACCAAAGTTTCTCTCTGTTTCTGTGCTTTGACAATCAAATCTGGAAGAATGACTTTCACTTCATCCTTGGATCTGAGAAGCTTTACCCATGTATAGCGCGAGTAGTCATCGACTACCACCAGCGAATAACGTCTTCCTCCAATGGTTTGAGGTGCTACTGGTCCAAAGAGGTCCATATGTAGCAACTCGAGTACCCGACTGGTACTGGGGCAGACTGGCGACTGGTTCTTGAAGGACTTCTTAGTTTGCTTGCCCTGCTGGCATGCTTTGCAAATCCCTTCCTTCTTGAATCCTCCCTTGGGAAGTCCTTCCACAAGATCATGCTTGGCCAGGTAGTTGATAGTTCTGAAATTCAGATGACTCAACCTTTTGTGCCACAGCCAGTTAGTTTCCATGGAACTGGTAGCCACGAAGCATGAATCTGTCTTCCCGCTTTGCCAGTCGACAGTATAAAGTCCTCCGTTCCGAATACCTCTCAGCTTGATCTCGCCAGTCTTCTCGTCCTTGATCTGGCACTCTGATTTCCCAAAGTGAACTGTGTAACCAACAGTTGACTGATACTCAGGAGGTTGTGCTTGAGAGAGGTAACAAGGGATACATTTATAATTCTGACATCGTCCTTCTCGATGCAGCCCTTGCTGATAACTCTGCCCTTGGAGTTATCACCGAAAATAACTGGAGGTCCTTTGACCTTGATGAGATCTGCAAACAGATCCTCTTCACCAGTCATGTGAGCTGAACACCCACTATCTAAGATCCACTCTCTCGACCTCTGAAGCTGTGTTGCATGATCCTGTACCTGCAAGAAAGAAATGGAATTCATTTAGGTCCCCGATCATCTGCGGGTCCTGCAGGGTTAGATCGCTGGATAATTCCTTTCGGAATCCAGACTTTAGTGATTTTCAGCTTGGTTTTACCCTTGCTGATATCATCAGTAGCCTTTCCCTTCCTTTTGAAATAATGAATGAGATTGGTTTGGGAAGGTGTGGTTGTGTGTGCAACTCCTTTGGAAGTATTCTTCCGCTGTGAGTTTCGAAAATAATTTTCCGGTTGAGTGTGTTGCCTTCGTGGTCTCTGGAAGTGTGGACCACCATGGCTAGCCTTCACAGCCCTTTGAGTGAACTTGTGATTGGGCTCAGGCTTCCGATAGGTATTCCTCCTATCAGTTATTGTCCTTCTCTCAGAATTACTCTGAGATTGGGATCCCTTGTAAGTATGCTGGTGACTGGCATACTTACGAGGTTGTGCGTGGATTCTCTTGACAGCTGGTGCTGGCTGTCGGATTCCACTGGTAGCTGACGCTGACTTCATTGCCTTAGAATTATTCGGCTTAGTCTGCGTCTTAGGGTGTGCTGGCGTCCTGTCAGCAGAGGATTTTGCCAGTTGAGGATTTTGTCGTGATGACTCACCTATGTATCTGGTCTTATTATTCCTGTGCTGATCAGCCATACGGGACTGACTGGTTTTGCCAGCTGGTGCTGATGCATTTACCAGTTTGCCCTTACCCTTGCCAGTATTGATTTGTTCGGGTTGGTTTTTGCTCAAATCCTTTATAAATCCCAACCCGGACTTATCAGTCGGCTTTCTCCAATGACTTAGAGCCTTTTCCAAATCCTTGGAGCCTTTATTCAAAAAATTTATTTTATTTTCTTGCTCCAGAACGATGTTGTGAAAATTATCTCGCTCAGTTTTTGCAATTTGAATGTTTTGAAGCAATTCAAAGTGAGTCTTTTTCAGAGTGGCTAGCTCTTCACCGATTGACCTCGATTTTTCAATCTCATTGGTCAAAACAGAAATTTGATCTTTCGGCGAGGTGTTTTCGCCAGCCAAGACATTTCGTAAAATTTCAAAAATTCTCGTTGAAGAATGTCTATAGTGACAGCTTCTGAGTCGGAGCAATGCAACTCAGCATCGTCTAGGATGCATGGAGACATGATGTGCAAAGAGGGAACAGATTGTACCTGGTCGTCAGCAGCAAGTGCTTGTTCCTCCTCACTGTCAGCACATTCTTCATGTTCTTCCTCTCCAAAAGCTACCATCAGCGCCAGTAGCTCTTCCTCTTCTGATTCATCATCTGACTCATACTCTCCATCATCATGGTCAGGTATATCAGGAACCTCTGTTCTTGTCAGCATCGCCTTGGCAACGGCCTTCGATGCACGCTCTTCAAAGAGCTTCTTCAGCCTTTCCCGCTCTTCTCTATCCACTTGTGGACATTCAAATTTAAGATGATCAGGGGATTGGCATTGATAACAAGCGCGGGGAGCTCTCTTGACGAATTTTCCATCAGTTGAGCTAAGAGATACTCCCTGTTTCGACTTGGCTTTCTCCAGAAGAACAGCCAGTCTCTTTATTTGTTGCTCAAGATCTGCGATAGAGCTCTCGCTGCCTTTTGAGTTAGATCCTGATGGGGATGGGATCTCTTTCTGCTGGCTGTGCTGCCCAGCAGGTCTGTCAGTGTGGAAAGGCTTCTTGTGCTTCCACTTGAAATCCCTCTTGACGAAGTAGGCTTCGTCTTGTGTCTTGATGCTGGGAGATCCAACGGTCCGAATGGCTTCATTTTTGTTTACCATTTGGATATCCCACTCATGTGCTTGGAGCTGAGCAAATAGCTCCTTGGGAGTCATCTTGGATAGATCCTTCTCCTTAAGAGATGTGGTCTTCACAAACCAGTCCTCCTTGGGCATCTTTGACAGGATCTTTGCATTAAGCTCTGCATTCGAGTACTCCTTGTCCAAGGACTTCAGCTCGCTGACTATGGCATAGAATCTAGCCTCCATCTCCTTGATGGTTTCACCAGTCAGCATCTGGAATGACTCGTACTTGTCCACCGCAACTTGCAACTTGTTGCGCTTCATCTGATCTGTCTCAGTACAGAGACTATCAAGGTAGTCCCAGACTTCCTTGGCAGTGTCAAATTGGAGGGCTTCCTCCATCAGTGGTTCTGGGAGAGATGATAGGATCATATCGAGAGCAACGGAGTCCAGCTGATTCCGCCTCCTGTCTTCAGCGTTCCATTCTTCTGGGGGCTTTGGGATCTCAGCGGCTGGTTGATCTCCTAACTGGTGCCTTGTCTTGGTGATCTCGATCGGCCCTTTCTCCAGCACGTCTTTCATCTCCGGATGGACGCTTTTCAGTTGAATGAGTGACCTCTTTCGCCATATATCGGGCTTGTCCGGATTATAGTTGAGCAGCTTCGGGACATTCATCTTGTGTACCTGAGCTAATCAACAGACAGAAAGAGTAGAGTGCAAGGAAACTTGGATCTCGGTCCTAAGCGACTCAGTGTACGACCAGTCTAGAAAGACCGACCGCGCCTGATACCACTTGTTGGTCCCGGTTTTTCAGAGTATAATACGATACGCAGCGGAAATAATAGTTAATTGTTTCTTGCACGCTACTTACTCACAGCTGACAACTGGCAACTGGTCAGCTGGTGCTGGTTACTCAGTACGCAGCTGACAACTGGTCAGCTGGTGATTCAATACTTAGAATATTTTAGCCTTGTTTGCACAATTATATCAGTTTCAGAATATACTCCAGCACTTGAGTGCTGGGTTTAAAATATGAATGAAATGCAGAAAGCTGATAAATAACAAAGGATTTTATAGTGGTTCGATCAATCGATCTACGTCCACTCTCCAGTCGAAGCACTGGAAATTCCACTAAGAGTAATCAGGTACAGGTGTCCTACGATCTATCTCTAGCTGGTGAATGCCTCGTCCACCAGTTCACTAGATCAACCGCTCCCGGTCCTGAATCCTTCTTCAACTCTTCACAGCTGGTGGAGTGCGAGCACGTCACTTCAACCTCCACAGCAAGCTGGGTGTTTTAGTTCTCCCAAGAACGTAACGGTCTCTACGGCAGAATGCCCGTAATAACTCGAGTGCTGGTGAGCACAGGAGCTGCTGTGAACTCTCTCAAAGAAGAAAGAACACCAAATGAGATCTTTAACTTACAAGCTTAAAGCTTGAAGTCTCGTGTTTGATAAATCAACACACGGAAAGCCTTAGGAAAGGCCTCGAAAGTACTTTATGCGCTCTTGCAATAACTTCAGTTCTTTCGGTGGTTGAGCAGATGAGTAGTATCGTGGAATCAATCGCTCGTGGAATCTAATAGATCTCTAATGTTTGAATGTTGGTGGTTGCGACGTATTTATAGCCGCAGGAGCCGATTCAAACTTTCTAGCCGTTTGGACACATCCGGAAAGGTGTCAGACCTCGGATGTCCTTCTGACGGCGGCAGGTATGTTTTTCCGGAAGGAACCATACCTTTGACCGCTTTATCTGACATAGATCTCTTTGTGTCAGAACGGCTCTTTCTGTCAGTCCGAGGAATAAGACTGGCGTCTTGTGACTGATAGACTTTAAGTTATCCTTCCTTAAAGTCATCCTTTGTCAGTCGATTCCTCAGAGTATCTTCTTCTTGTCTCTACTACGCGGGGAGAGAGAATCTGGGATTCTGCTGGTAACATCTGACTGGTAGATCATACAGGTGATCTTGTGCTGGCAGTCTCTGCTGGTGACTTGCCCTGGCATCATCAAAGTCTACCAAAAGTCTGGATGTTAATTCTTCTCGGAATCTCCCATGACTGGTGAAATCACCGCTGGTGAATAGTGTAAGAACACGTATTCTCCTGGTGAGGTTTGTCAGCCGCCTGCTGATGAAACCCTTCCCAACTGGTGAACAGTAGCCAGTCATAAGCGCTTCTCATGCTGGTGAACAGTGTCAGCATGAGTCTTTGTCAGCCGCCTGCTGATGAAACTTGTCCCAACTGGTGAACAGTAGCCAGTGGTACGCGTTACTCATGCTGGTGAACAGTGTCAGCATGAGTCTTGATCAGCTGCGACTTACAACTCAATAGACCTAAACAGGACTTTACATTTAAGACCAGATCTATGTAGAGACAACTGACGCTGGTAGGACTTAGGATTTGATCCACCAAAACTATAATCTAAACAAGTAAGCTACTGGGAAAGGAAACCTTTGACAGATTTCCCAACACTCACGAATATTATTAAGCTAAAAATTGAATTACAACGAAAATATGATTCCCTATTTATAGGGAGAAAATCAAATCTAATCTTAATCAAACTAGGAAATCAAATAAAATCTAATCTTAATCAAATCAAAATCTAACAAATCTAGAAATCAAATCTTGCTAAAATCAAATCTAATAAATATCCAAAATATATCAAGATAAATAAAATCTTCTCTTTTCTTCAACGATATCTTGATACATTGATTAAATTATTCAATTTTGAACCCTTCAATAATTTAATTAAGTCCAAATGACTTAATTAAATTCTTCTATTTTGAACCACATTGATTCTCATCATTCGCCTCCTCTTCAAAAGGATTTGTCCTAAAATCCAAGTCTGCACTGGACTCAACTGTCCATCTTAGATCACCCTTAGTTGGCTTGTTTGGCGTATATCATCATACCTGAAGCCTTGCAATTCCTCACAAACAAACGCCTCTTTTTCTTTTTTTTGGCCATACAGAAACATTACCTAAATGACTCAACGAATAGATATGGATGAAAAATGTGATATAATAGATATGGATTAAATAAGATAAATATGGATGACATATATATGGATAGATAATGATAAATTAATATATGTATATATGGATTGATAGATATAAATTTTAGAAGATATGGATTGATAAGCTCATAATTATACTCTCTTATCTATATTTTTCTCCATTGTTTCAAGTACATTTTGTTGTGTTTTTACTTATTATTGTGCATGAGTCTGTTTTGGAGGGTGTTATGTCTTTGATGGGTGATTTTTGCAGGTTTTAGGCCAAATTCATTGGAGACCCGTACCGAAAGCAGATAATGTTCAAAGGAACAGTCACGAATTGTTCCACACGTGGAATCAGAGCTAATAGAGCATGGAACTAGAAATATCTTTGAATTAGCTTTCCAACGCAACTGGAATCGGGTCAATCGGAGTTCGGGACCAAAAGTTATGGCCAAAACCGTGAGACTGCGCAAAAGGGGATCGACGCGTGCATTCCTGTCGATCGACAGGATTTGTGTCGATCGAAACAGAGGCCCAAGTTGTAGAAACGACACAAATTCAGCCTGGATTTTGGAATTGAAGGTTGTGTCGATCGACAGCATTCCTGTCGATCGACACGGAGGCCCAAAAGGCTGTTTTGGGCCTGATTTGGCAGTTTTTGCTATTTCTACCCACTACTCAAATTAGGTCTTTTCCCCCCTCTATAAATATGATCTCTTAGGCACGAATTTTAGACTTCCTTTATGCATTATTACACTTAGAATAATTGAGCTTTGGAGTTTTTACAAGACATTCAAGGTTCCTCTTTATTTGTAAGTTCTTTAATAATATGTTTGCTTTAATTCTAGTCATGTTTTGTGGCTAGAACCTAAAACAGGTTCTAGGGTTATGATTTATCTTTTCTGATGCATGTTTATTGAAATCGACTCATATGACATGATTTAATTCTCTGATTTAATTTTATAATCTAGATTAAAGGAAGGACCGAGAGGTGAATTGAGATCTAGGTTTATAGTTAATAATTGATGGATCGAGATATGAAAATTATTGACAGGAAGAGAGGATTAATTGTGTTTGTTTTCTGTCTCAAAAGGAAGAAACCTACATAGGAATAATTAGATAATTATGAGATTGATTAATTTGGTGTTCTTGAGACCGAGAGGAGAAAGTCACTAATTAATAATCTAGGATTTAATTGCCTGACCAAGGAATTTAATCCACAAAAATCTATGTTTTCCCCATTGCTGAGTTGATTGATATTTGCATGTTGATGATTAGATAATCTGCCCTAGGATCTGTGCTTTCTTTATTGTCTTCAAAAACCCTTTATTTTATCACATTGTCATCTTTAATTTACAAAACCAAATCCTTTTTCTATTTCCTCAAACTTCTGTGTTCTGAAAATTATGACTAGTACTTTAGATTTATAGTTGCACAGTCCCTGTGGGATCAACCACCTACGGATGTAAAAATTATTATTTGCTCGCTGTTTCTGCAGTTATCAAACTGGCGCCGTTGCTGGGGAACTGTCAGATCTATCTAATTATTAGTTTACTTTTAGTTCTGATGGATTGAGGATGTATTTTATTTTAATTTTGTTTTTATTGGTTTTGCTGTTTTTAATTTCGTATTTAGTTTGTTGATTTTGGTTTTAGGTGTTTGATTTTCGATTTTGTTCCTGTTCAGTTTTTTTCTGGTTTTCGGACTCTGTCTCGACCGACAGAATCTCTGTCGACCGAAACAAGCGTAGAAAACACCCGTGTCGATCAATAGCCTCTCTGTCGATTGACACAATGTCTGATTTTCTATTTTTCTTTGTTTTTGGTTGCAGATTTATGAACACAAGGGCCCAGGGCAAGCCACTCGAGATTTTTGACCCAGAAATCGAGGCCACTGTCAGAAAAAGGAAGGGAAAAGCCAAACAAACCATTGACACTGTCATGGATGAGATGCCACCTCTAGAGGATCCCGACACACAACTCATCACTCAAGAGAGTACCACCTTACTTGTCCAAGAAGTCACTCAGATGAAGGACATCATCAAGCAACTCATAGCAGAAAGGGAAGCTGACAGGCACGAGGCCGAAAGAAGAGAGAGAGAAAGGCGCCGCACAGATGACTCCGATGATGAGGACCCCAACGCGATGGCCAAGAAGTACATACCACAACTCGAGAATGAGGGATTTGTTATTGGCATCACCACCAATAACTTTGAACTCAAGACCGACTTGATTCAGATATTTCAGCAGAACCAAATTGGGGGCCGAGCAGTGGAGGATCCGTACACCCACCTCAGGATGTTCGTGGAGGTGTGTGATACCATCAAGCAAGGAGGAGTCACCCAGGATGTGATCCATCTGCGCTTGTTTCCCTTCTCACTTCGGGATTAAGCTAGGACGTGGTTTACAGCCTTGGACTGCAGCAACATTCGTACATGGGCCTATCTCAGAGCCGAGTTCCTCGCCGCCTTCTTCCCACCTTCAGTCATCATTCAGAAAAAGATGGAGATCTTGCAATTCCACCAGAGGATGGATGAGACTCTCCTCGAGGCATGGACCAGGTTCAATGAGCTACTGAGGAGTTGCCCGGGCCATGGAGTTGTTACTGAGGAGCAGGCCCACATCTTCTACAGAGGATTGACTATGGAGAGCCAAAAGTCGGTGGACTATGCAGCCGGTGGATCATTGATGAGCAAGTCACCAGAAAAGGCTCTGAAGCTGTTCAAAAAGATGGCCCTACATGATCAACGATGGGGGAATCCAAGGAGGCCACATATCCGAGCAGTTGAGGCAAAGGAGGATGATGCCTTGAAGAAAGAGGTTGAGAAGCTAAAGGGGGAAGTTGAAAAACTAACTACTTCTGCTTTTGTTTCTGTTGCACAGGTTGATCCTATCGCCGACTTGAACTACAAGAATCGTGGTGGCTACCAGAATCAGTACCGGCAAGGGGGATACCAACACTACCATTCTAGACCTCATCTAGATTTCTCCTACTCTTAGCCTGAAGCTGCCGAACAACCAACCTCTTGATTTTGATGTGCAGAATGGCAAGATTGTGGAGAAGAAGAAGGAGAGCCTTGACGAGGTGCTCAAGAACTTCATCAAAGCCTCAGATTAAAGAATGGGGAAAATTGAGAAAGAAGTGGAAGGAGTTAATACCAAGGTGGATCTGCTCGACAAGCACGCCGAGATCATTGAATCTCAAATGAGCCAAATTGCTACCACTATCGGGATGCAACATACTCCAGGGAAGCTGCCCAACACCACCGAGGCAAATCCCAAGAACCAGAAAGATTGCAAAGCTGTGAAGATGAGGTCCGAAAAGAGCTACAAAGGTCCGAGCATGCCCCAAAGCAAGTTTGGGGGGAGAAAAGAAGCAGATCCGGCAGAGCCGGCCTCTGTTTTGATCGATAGGACTCCTGTCGATCGACATAGAGACCTAGAAGAGGTAGTCGGCACAGATTAAGAGGAGAAGATCGACAGAACTGCAGAGGGTGTGTCGACAGACACACCCTCTGTCGATCGACAGGTAGTCCAGAATCAAGGCCAGTCGACACAACAGCATTTCCAACAGCATTCCTCCACTTCCAAGGCTGCCAAGACAC
This sequence comes from Plectranthus barbatus, assembly GCA_026898455.1. Classification (NCBI taxonomy): domain Eukaryota; kingdom Viridiplantae; phylum Streptophyta; class Magnoliopsida; order Lamiales; family Lamiaceae; genus Plectranthus; species Plectranthus barbatus. The sequence goes on from JAPKLW010001100.1 coordinate 187,414, forward strand.
CTCTGATACCTTTTCCTCAGGGATTCGCCAAGAAGAAGGAGGATTCCAAGTTCTCACGCTTTGTCGAGAACTTGAAGAAGGTAAGTATTAATCTTCCACTAATTGAAGCTCTTTCTGAAATTCCAGGTTACATGAAATATCTCCGGAAGCTGATGAGCGAGAAGAAACACTTTGTGGAGAATGCAACCGTGAAGCTTCATGAGCAGTGCAGCATGGTCCTACAGAAGAAACTTCCAGTCAAGAGAAGTGATCCAGGCTGTTTCACCATCCCAGTTGAGATTGCGGGGTTCAAGTTCGAGAAGGTGCTGTGCGACACTGGTGCCAGTATCAACCTAATGCCCCTCTCTATCTTCCAGCGCCTCAAGATTGGAGAGTTGAGGCCGACCACTATCACCTTGAAGATGGCAGACCGATCTTTGTCTCGCCCCAAAGGTATAATTGAAGATGTACTTAATCGTGTAGGTTGTCTTATCTTTCCTGCAGATTTTGTGGTCCTCGACATGAAGGAAGATGGGAACACACCCCTCATCTTGGGAAGGGAATTCCTAGATACTAGTGCTGCTCTGATTGATTGCCGTGGTGGAGAGATCACACTTCGAGCAAATGAGGAAATGATCACATTCAAGCTCGACACAAGCCGACAACAATCCGAATGCTTCAGAATCACACCCAGAGAGGAAGCAGATGAGGAAGAAGAAGAAGAAGCAAGTGAGGAGTTCAAAGAAGACCAAGCCGCTCAAAGATGGGAGCGAGGGAACGAGTCGGCAAAATTGTCAATTACACTGTCTCTTCCCGAGCTCATAGCTGTCATCCAACATCGGTGGGTCTATATGGTGGATTCTCATGGTAGGCGAGTGTGAACTAGCCCACCTTGGTTCTGAAAAGAGGTATTGTCGAGCTACGACGTTAACTAAAGCACTTGTTGGGAGGTAACCCAACTTTTACATGCTTTCTTTTCAAATTCCCGTTGTTTCTTTACAATTTTTGTTTTTATTTCCGTTGGTGTGTTTAACTTTAGTTTCAAATTTCCGTTTTGCATTTATTATAGCTTATTTTAAAAAAAAAGGAGGAATGCCTCTTTTCGATCGACAGGCCCCCTATCGATCGACACAGAGTGCTAGCAGCCCCAAACCTCTGTTGCGACGAGCTGATTTCTCCGGTGGATAAAAAGTTTGATGTCTGAGATCGACAGTTAGGTACTGTTCTTCTTCTTGTCTGATTTTCAAACTTTTTCTTACTCTCCGAGTTGGAAATAAGTTTGGGGGGATGTGGACAAGAAGTTGAACCTTTATCCCTTATCTTTATTCGCTTTCCTGTTTTATTTGTTTTACGTGCTTTATTTGGTTTGTTTAAATTCTTGCAAATAAAAAAAATATAGATATTATGTGAGGAAAATCTTTAAGTAATTAAACCCTCTAGCATTATATGCAATGTTTGGAATCGATCTGTGATTAGTTGAATTGATTTCGATTGTGGTTGATTTGCTCATGAATGTAGAATACCGCATGATAGGGTCTAATTGAAACTTACACTGGCATGATGTTTGAGTGGATTGAAATTGCCTAAGGAAGAAAATTTGAACCCAAGTGAGTTTTCGAGCCTTTTTTTGTTCATGAGAGATTCGCATGTATGTTTTCGTTTCTCTAGAACTTGCTTTTGTTCTGTTTTGAGACTACATAGTGTGCACAAGGATAGAAAATGATCTTAGGCCATCTTTGTTAGCCAAATTATCCTAAACACTGTCCCTTGTTATGTTTTATCCCTAGATTAGCCCATTTGAGCCTGTTACTTTTTCTTTCTTGGTCTATGAGTTAAGAAAAACATTGTAGTTCTATTTTGTCTATGAGATAGTGCTATGAAAAAGGTGAATTGTATCTTGTCTATAGGATTTGGGTGAATAAGGATAATTGTTATCAGTGGATGGGAAAATTTTAGATTGGTGAGCAAAAGAAGGTTGGGCTCTAGAAAAAGAAAAAAAAAAGTTATGTCCATATAAGCTCAAATCATTAAATAAAATTTTAAGAGCATAAAAGGACTAGAAAAAAAAAATGAGCCTTGATTTGTGTTGAAATTTTTAGGAGAATGGTGGATGATGAGAAGATAGTGGTTGGATTTGTTGAGAGTAGCTAACTCAATTGGTTTAGTCACTTGGCCATATTTCCCTAGCTTTCACAAAAAGCCTACATTACAACCTAATCAAAGTCCTTTTTGATTCTTGAATTGTGTGCACAAATGAGCAGTGGAGAATTTAGAACTCTTACAAGCCTATGGTAGAAGTTTCTTCATACCTGTTGTGAGTGCTTTCATTTGAAACCCAAACACTTGTGTGAGGAGCAATACACTTTCCCGTGAGTCTTCCGAATTTGATAAATATCTTATCTCTTTCAGTTGCTTGTGTGATGTGGATTGATGAACCTTGATTGTGATGAATCTTGTGAGGCATTGCACTTTCAACTGCTTGAGATTTCTTTCTTCTTTTCTTCGATTGAGGACAATCTAATATTCAAGTTTGGGGGGTTTGATAAGCTCATAATTATACTCACTTATCTATTTTTTTCTCCATTGTTTCAAGTACATTTTGTTGTGTTTTTACTTATTATTGTGCATGAGTCTGTTTTGGAGGGTGTTATGCATTTGATGGGTGATTTTTGCAGGTTTTAGGCCAAATTCATTGGAGACCCGTACCGAAAGCAGATGATGTTCAAAGGAACAGTCACGAATTCTTCCACACGTGTAATCAGAGATAATAGAGCTTGTAAATAGAAAGATCTTTGAATTTTCTTTCCAACGCAACTGGAATCGGGTCAATCGAAGTTCGGGAGCAAAAGTTATGGCCAAAACCGTGAGACTGCGCAAAATGGGATCGACGCGTGCATTCCTGTCGATCGACAGGATTTGTGTCGATCGAAACAGAGGCCCAAGTTGCAGAAACGACACAAATTCAGCCTGGATTTTGGAATTGAAGGTTGTGTTGATCGACAGGAATGCTGTCGATTGACACGGAGGCCCGAAAAGGCTGTTTTGGGCCTGTTTTGGCAATTTTTGCTATTTCTACCCAATACTCAAATTAGGCGTTTTCCCCCCTCTATAAATATGAACTCTTAGGTACGAATTTCAGACTTCCTTTATGCATTATTACACTTAGAATAAAAAAAATACATAACATATATATATTTTTAAAATCCTAATTGTTAGGATTTTTGTTAGAGAAATCCTTCCTTACTTTTGATGTTTTGGTGGGTCAAAGAATGTAAGCCATCTTAGTCAGTTTTTCCAGTTTCTAGAGTTCTAAACTATAATCCTTGTAAAAGATTGATCGAGTTGTAATAGAACTTAGGCTGAAGATCGAGAAATGGAGAATGCTAGAGAACTGACTATCAACACGCCTAGTCTTAACCGAAAATTGAGTTGGAGCCCTCAGTTTTAGGTCTATCCATACTGACAAGGAGAAATCAGTATGAGGGCTTTCCCATACTGACTATGGAAAGTCAGTATGAGGATTTACCAAACTGACCGTGGGAAGTCAGTATGAGGGCAAAGCTGTGCTTACTCTCAGAAGGGAGTATAAGAAGCCTCAGTTAGACTCAGGCATTTGTAAATGCCTAAGTCAGTACGACGTTATCCAAACTGGGTTCCTCGGGCTGCAAAGGAGTCTGACAAAAAGTTAGTGTAAGTACACTGACAAATGGGCAGAGCAGAAAGGAGACCTAAGGCATGGACTACGATTGGACAATATAATCTATGATTCTAATCTTTGGATTTATGTGTCTATCGGATATAAATTTAAATTGCCATAGGTTCTCCTCTCTATATAAAGACCTGCCCTCTCAACCTTAAACGGTTACCTGAACAGAATTCAAAATCTACCAGTCTAAAGAAACAAAGGGCATATTCAGGTCATCTCTCCCACTAAAACTCTCTTAGAGTTTTCTGTGTTCTAAACAAGAGACTTGAGTCTCCGACTCAAGTTACCCACCGTGCTATATTCTCCTAGCACGAGGCTGAAGCTTTAAGCTGAAGCTCTATTTGGTGAATATATCTTTCTGAGTTATATTCATAGCAGTCAGTTTCCTAGTCTGGAAATCTAATTCTCACGGGCGTATGCCAACCACTTGTGTTTTGGGAAGAACCTTTAAACATCCAACCATTCTGGGAAGAATTAGTAAACATCCACCCACCAGGAAGGAAGCAGCGGGGTGCGTCCCCACTTCAACCTGAATATTGATTCTACAAGGAGTTGCTAGGCGAGTGCCACAACTGACCAAAGGACGGAGGTGCCACAGATTGTGTATAGACCGTAAGGAGGCTTGTATTTACTTAGTGAATTATCCAGACCTTGGGTCTGAAGAGTGGATGTAGGATATTGAAATCCAAACCAATATAAATCTCTGTGTGTTGCTTTACTACTTTCCTTTTAGTTGCTCTGTTTTTCTGTTTCACAAACTGACTATTGAAACCAATACTAGCCAATTATTGAAGAAACTGTGAAACTGACTTAAGATGAAACAAAGACTTACACAAAACTGACTTTACTTTGTTTAAACGAACCAATGCTTGTGCTTATATTTACTTCCGCTGCTTACACAAAACCTTCAACTACACAAAATTGCACTCTAATTTTGGGACCAACAAGTGGTATCACACCCCGAGGTTCTCACAGACTACGGTTGTGTTGAGTCACTTAGGACCAAATCTCTATTTTTCTGCACTTGGTTCTTTCTTTCTGCACCTGGTCTCTGTTTTGTGTGTTTAAGCTTAGGTACACAGAGATGACTTAGATCACAAAGCTTCCAAAGTACTCATCAGAAGATTTTGAGATATGGAAGAAACACTCTTTGATCATGCTAAAGAATGTCCATCCAGAAATGGCTGAGGTTCTATCTACTAGACCAATAAAGATCACAAAGGTGATTACTCAGATCGGAGGAGCAGAAGGTCAGGAGATAGTGGAGAAGCCTTATGCAGAATGGACAAACGATGATAAAGTTTGTTTTCAGCTGGATGCAGTGGCCATGGATCTTATCTTACAATCTTTAACAGCGCCACTGGTTGTTGAAGCCTTAGAGCACAACAACGCCAAAAATATGTGGGAATTTCTTGGCTCACTTAGTCAAGAAACAACTAAGATGAAGCGAAATAAGCTTCAAAACTGTGTGGATAAGTATGAATCTTTCCAAATGCTTTCTGGTGAAAATTTCAAATCAATGGAAGAAAGATTTAATGCTATTATCTGCGAGCTGAAAAACTTGGGGAGAACATATGAAATCGCTGATATGAATGCAAAAATTCTCTCCAAGATGCCTAAGGGGGATTGTTTCGTCAAAGCCACGAGATTGAAGGAGAAGGATCTCTCCCAGATGACGACCAAAGATATGTTCACCCAGCTTCAAGCCCACGAGTGGGATATTTAAATGACAAATAGAAATGAAGCAGTGCGAAGTGTCAGCACACATCCAAAAGGAGATGCTACCTTTTCGCGAAAAGGGAGTTCAAGAGAAGGCCTCAAAAGCCTTACCAAGCTGACAGATCTTCCGGACAAATGTCCACATCCAAGTCAGCACCAACACCTTCCTACCAGAAAAAGGAGGAAGAGAGCTCAGTTGAAGAGCTTGAAGAGCAAATGAGGAAATTGACTAGACTTCTTGAGATAGCCAAGTCCAAGAAGGAAGGTTCACTGTCAAGTAAACTGAAGTTCTGCGACAGACCTCCCAGAAGATGCTTTGAATGCAACTCTCCATATCACCTCAAGTACGAGTGCCCATTAGTTTCCAAGGAGGAAAGGGAGCGCTTGAAGAGGGTGTTCGAAAAGAAAGCCTCTAGAGCAGTTGCTAAGGCCATGCTTACCAGAACTGAGGTGCTTGACATCTCAGACAATGACGATGGCTACTACACATCAGAAGAAGAGACGGTGGGAGAAGCCTTCCTGGTGCTGATGGCAAAGCTCGGAGAAGAGGAAGAAACTGAAACAGAGTCTAATACTCTGGTACACATTTCTAACATAGTTTCTACTCCTATAGCATGCATAGAAGATAACTCTGAATCCTATTGCTCAGATTTAGAGGATGTTACTATTGAAAATTTAAATAGAGAGTTTGCTAAGTTTTATGAGTTAAAAAATGTCTTGGCAAGTGAAAATGCTTCACTGAAACTGAAAGTTTCAAAATTGACTGAAGAGATCCAAGGATCAAAGTTAGTAAGTGAAGACCTAGCTAAACTTAGAGAAGAGCATTCTGTATTACTTGAACCATTTAAATCTATTTCTTAAGAATGCGCATCTCATAAGCTGAAAATTGCTAGTGATCAAAAAGTTATCTGTTCACTCTACTTTAGTACTAGCAAAGTTTCAGAAGCTCTAAGTTTACAAAGACATTCATCTGATAGGCCAAGATTAGGATTTACAGAGAATAATTTGAGCAATCAGACTTCTACTTCCGAAACTGGAAATGTCTCGAATCATCACTTTAAGAAGAACTCCAATTTAGAAGTCAAGCTGATAGGTAAAGGAGTAGTCAGTATGGACAAGAACTCCTCTGAGGCTAATCAGGATAGAAGGGGACAGTCAGTTTCAAAACTGACTTCAACACCCAAGCTCATAAAAGAATTGACCTTCAAGTCAAACAAACCTAAGATGAAGCCCATCATATCTAGGAAGTGGTATAAGAAACATGCCCATAACCTTAGAATACCCACTTCAACAGCTAAAATTGAACTTTACAGAAAGTCAGTTTCATTTCCGGACTCTAGGAATCCGAGGTTCTCAACTCATGAGAACGTAACTTATCCATATAGAAAGAACATCTATACGAGGTCTCAGTTCAACCTACACTCTAACCTTAGACTACTCCTTGCGACAATCGAAAATGCGGTCGGTTGCCGCCACCTAGGATATTAAGCAAAAAAAAATAATTGGCTTCTTTTCCTGAAATCAACCGACCGGAGGTCTCAATTCAACTCAATTCAACCATGTGGGCCCCACCATTTTTTTTTATTTTTTTGTTTTTAACCAATTAGAATTAGACAAGTGTATTTTTTTTTGTAGAGAATAATAATAAAATTGATATATGTTTTATATAATATCATAAAAATAAATAAAAAATATACCAAAATTCATATTTTTTTCTCGACAAATAGAGACCAACTTTGATATATTTATCTTTTGGTTTTAAATTAATATATATACGAAATCATATTGATTGATCTACACGATTCATAAAAAATAATAAATCCGAACGGTTTGTAGAAAGCACAATCTATGTCAATTTGATATCCACCATTCATAAAAAATAATCAATCTACTTTTATTTTATTCCCTTACAAAAAATTATAATTTTTATTATTTTAATTATAATTATTAATTTTATTTTTAATTCCTTGCAACAATTTATAATTTTTATTATTTTAATTATAATTATTAATTATAATTTTGAAAATAAAATTAAATAAAGATTATATATAATATTATGGTTGGATGATTGAGTGGTTGCTGATCGAGTATGTAAAATTATTGTGGTTGGGTTGGGATGATATTGATGATGTGGAGGAGAGATAAATTAATTAAATAATGAAGTGGTTGGATGGTTGGAGTGGTTGCTGTTAGAGATGGTCTTAGGACTAGAAAGACTACTCACTCCGGACCAAGTTTCCGAGAACCCAATCAAAACTCAGTTTCAAGGAAGTCAGTCCTAGATAATCAGTTTTAAGAAACTCAGTTTCAGGTCAGGTTTCATACACTCACATTTTCTCACCTAACATGCATAGAAATTGCCTGAATCATTGAAAAGGAAGAGAAAGGTAAAGGACTTTGCAACACCTAGGTATAAGGTGAAACAAGTATGGATTCCTTAAATTAGATCCATAACATTAACCTTGCAGGACCCGCCGAATCACGGGTGCCTTTTGTCTAACTTGATATGTTATGCAGGTACAAAGTCACCAAGGTCAATCTAAAAATAAGAAAAGAGCATGGATCTTGGAGAGTGGATGTTCAGCTCACATGACCAGTGATAACAATCTTCTCTCAAAATTGAGAATGACAAGAGGACCACTTGTCAGTTTTGGATATGATTCAAAAGGAAGAGTAATTGGCAAAGGATGCTTGAAGAGCAATTGAATTATCATCAATGATGTAACCTTGGTCACCAACCTCAACTACAATCTGCTGAGTGTGAGTCAGCTTATCCTGTCTGGATAAGAGGTGACTTTTGCCGAAGGAGAATGCTGGATAAATGATAAAGACTCCAAAGAGACTGTGCAAAAAGGTGTAAAGAAAGGAAGTCTCTATTATGTGGATTGGGAGAGCGTAAAGCCAGGCACATGCCTTGTCGCAACGAGCTCATCCCAAGAAGGAGTCAACTGGCTATGGCATAAGAGGCTTAGCCACCTGAATTTCCAGTCAATCAGACATCTTGCTAAACACAAACTTGTGGAAGGCCAACCACAAGTCAGTTCCAAGAAAGAAGATGGTGTCTGTAGATCATGCTAGATGGGAAAGCAAACCATAACATTATTCAAGAATCAAACCTTCACAACAAGCACATATAGGATCCTTGAACTTCTTCATATGGATCTATTTGGACCAGCCAAGTTGCCTACTATTGGAGGAAAAAGGTTCACTCTAGTTGTAGTAGATGACTACTCCAGATACACTTGGGTAAGGTTGCTGACAAGCAAGGATGAAGTGAAGATTCAACTTCTAGAACTCATCCTTCAAGTGCAAAACAACAAGGGGGTCACCGTCAAAAGAATCAGATCTAACAACAAAATTGAGTTTTGCAACGGTCCACTAATGGATTTCTGTGCTGATGCTGGCATTGCTCATGAGAAGTTAGCTCCAAGGACGCCTCAACAAAATGGCCTTGCTGAACGAAGAAACATGACACTCAAGGAGGCAGTCAGGACAATGCTTGCCGAAGCTGACTTAAAAGAAGGTTACTGGGGAGAAGATTTGATGACGACATACTATACACAGAACAGAAGCTCCATCAACAGTCGCCATCACAAAACCCCATATGAAGTCTTCAATGGTCGTAAGTAGGGATGTCAATCGGGCTAACCCATCGGGTTTTGGGCTAAACCTAACGGGCTGCGGGCTATTCGGTCCGGGTTGAATCGGGCTGAATTTTTATCGGGATAAAAATTCTTGAACCTAACCCTAAACCACCGGTTTTTGGGCTGACCCGTCGGGTTTGCAAGATTAACGAGTTTATTTTTGTAAATATTTTTAAAAAATATTTTAACAACCCCTAAAACAACCAACATAAATAAAAAACATCAAACAACAATATCTTCGCAAAAAAAAAATAGTGATAAGTGGATAAAAAGTTGTCCAATCATAGTTTGAAAAGAAAAAAAAACATCAATCCTTATATACCAACTAATTTGAATAATAGAAGTACATTCTTTAACATATAAAATGATAAAATATAGATTATAAAATTAAATGTAGCTTTCACTTTGGTGAACATAACAACGAGAGACTAAAGGTGCTTGAAAGAAAGAAATGAGTAGGTACCTAATTAGGGGAATGACGAGTGGAATACAGTGAAAGAGGAAGAAATGAAGAATTTTTTCGATTTAAGGGTAACAGATTATGTCACAGGAAGAAATAGATGAGATTTTGTGTGACGGAAAAAATTAGGTCTATAGAATTAGGTATATAATTGGTGGGTGTAGTTGGATATAAATAATATTATAAATAATGAATAAATATAATATATATATATAATTAATTAAATATTCCCGGACCTACGGGCCAACCCGCAAACCACCGAGCTCAGCCTGTACGGGCCGCCAACTCGTCGGGTTCAACCCGTTCGGTTAAAAATAATTTGGGTTGAAATTTTTTTACCCTAACCCGCATTTTAGCCCACCGGTTTCGGGCTGACCCATCAGTTTTGTGCTTTTTTGACATCTCTAGTCGTAAGCCTTCTATAGCTCATCTCCGTGCTTTTGGTTCACCATGTTACATCCATAACAATGAAAAGTCGAAATTGAATACTTTCAGTCCCAAGGCGGATGAAGGTGTGTTCCTTGGATATGGACATCCTTCATACAAGGGATACAAAGTACTCAATAAGACAACCAGACTTGTGGAAGTAACGTGCTCTGTTGTTTTTGATGAGTCTATTTTAGTGCACAAAACCTTGAAAGAACTGGAACTTGGTGATCCTGTTGTCAACAATGGGAATGAGAAACTGTGTACTGATAAAGAAGATCAAAGTCAAGTTTCTCAAACCAAATCTGTAGATGATCACACAAGTTCTCCAGATGATGAGGTCAGTCCATCACTCGACCTTGCGAAAGCCTTTGGCTCATTGTCGATGCTCCCAAGCATCAATCAAGGGGAAACTTCAGAAGATCAAAATAGAGCTCAGTTTGAGGGTCCAATTGGAACAGAGTTGCCAACTCAAACTGACCTCAGTGAAGAAGAAAATGCTCACTCTGAAGCTGCCCAACCTTGTATGACCGAAGAAAATAAAGAAATCTAAGATACATGAGTCAATACTGGAGAAGGAAGCTCCAATCAAACTGACTTGTTTGGAGTTCCAGTAAGTTGAGCAGACGGTACAGAGTACCCAGAAGATTTCATCCAAACCATTGAATTACTCAGCTCCAAAAGCCAAAATGGTTAAGAAACCATCCCGAAGAAGCCGCGCTCGACAATGTTGCCAATTAAGTTCGCACGTGACAAGGAAGTGCATTACTGACTTGTTTCATATCTCAGGAGTCAGAGCCGATGAAAATTGGAGATGCTCTGAAGTCAACTGACTGGATTAATGCAATGCAAGAAGAGCTTGTTGAATTCAAGAGAAATAAGGTCTGGAACTTAGTAGACAAACCTACTCATCAGTCAGTTATCGGCACAATATGGGTTTCCAAGAATAAGCGAGATGAAACTGGGAACATTGTAAGGAATAAAACAAGACTGGTAGCAAATGGATATGCTCAATGTGAAGGAATTGATTTCGATAAAACTTTTGATCGAGTGGCAGAACTTGAGGCAATCCGCTTATTCCTTGCTTATGCAGCGTATAAGAACTTCACAGTTTTCCAGATGGATGTGAAGAGTGCCTTTCTGAATGGGGAGCTGAAAGAAGAAGTATATGTGGAACAACCCCTGGCTTTGAAGAAGGAGACCAAGTTTACAAACTGAGGAAGGCTCTTTATGGGTTAAAGCAAGCACCCAAAGCTTGGTATGAGACATTGTCTCAGTTTCTCTTCAAAAAAGGTTTCCGAAAAGGCAAAATCGATACAACACTGTTCAGAATCAAGGATGGAGAAGACATCCTTCTAGTACAGATATATGTCGACGACATCATATTCGGATGCAGAAACTTGGATATGTGCAAAAAATTTGCCAAACTGATGCGAAGCAACTTTCAGATGAGCATGATGGGCAAACTGACCTACTTCTTGGGTCTCCAAGTAATTTAGTCCGTAGGAGGAATCGTCATCAATCAGAAGAAATATACCAAGGACTTGATCAACAAGTTTTTTCCTGAAAAGACCAAACCCTTGAGGATTCCGATAAGCCCAAGTGCTTAAATCAATCTAGATGAAGAAGGCGAGACAGTTAACCCAACAACATACAGAGGCATTATTAGGTCACTTCTGTACCTAACTGCCAGCAGACCAGATATCTCCTACTCAGTTGGAGTCTGTGATGGATTTATATACTGAAAGCATTATGATTGGTATATTATGTACATGGTCGATTGGTTAATATACTGGGAATCATAAATGTTGAATGTTCATCTCCTATCTGAATTAACAAACATGTGTCGCAAACAGAATTATCCACTTATCTCGTTGATAGGGAGATCATACGGTGTGTAGTAGATCACGGAAGATCGTATGGATCGTTTGACCTAGCGAAATATAAATGGTTATCACAACTGAGATAGTTCCAGGATAAACTATCGCTGTAGGCTGCAACATATGCAGTAATAAGCATCTTATCTTGGATGGCTTGGTATGCTGGTGTGGGGCACACATTGATAAGGACCTAAGTCGAGATCGATTCTTTTATCTGACATTAAAAGAATCTAGATCTCTATGGCCTGATGAGATCCTAAGCCTATATGAAGGTACAAAAGTATATGCAGATTGTGTATTACTTTGAGTTGCAGTGAAAGGCTCTGGTAGAGCTTGTATATCTGTATCTTGAGTAATAGCAGTTTTTGTATGACTGTTTGGTACTGGAACTAGGTAACCACATCCAGTATAGGATGGTGACATTCCCTGAGCAGCTCAAAAAGTTCGTTATGCTAAAGTCCTGCAGGCTGATTAAGTTCAAGCATAAGTGAAAAGGTTTGAGTGGATTGACTCAGGAATATAAGATGTTAATTAATTAAATAGCTTGTCAGAGCTTAAATTAATTAACGAATGTCTGTAACCTTAAATGTGGGGATAAACCGAGCCCATGCAACCCGTACCTCAAAACGTGGTAGCAAATAGGTAGGACAATATTGATTCTCTGGTGGAATGAATCAATATTAATTAATTAATTATATTCTGGGATGAATATGGGAATTAACTAATTGATAGACCTTATTTTCTATTTGCATTCTGGTCCCTGGTCTGGCCCATGAAACTCAAGCCCAATAGAAGTCCAGTATTTTCCTATAAATAGGCCTCGGTTCCTCAGATCTCAACACACCACAAGATCATAAGTTGCACACAACAAACCAGAATTTGGGAGCTGTGGTGATCGATTGATCTGAGAAACGAGGAGGAAATTTTGCTTCTCAACCAGGCAAGGAATCTGAAGGGAATCTTCACCAGATATTCAGATTGAGTTGGGATACAGATCAGAAGATCAGATCAGGAGGATTATCTTCTTTCTTCTCTCTCCTTCTTGTTTTCGAAAATTACTTATTAGTTTTCATAGATTTATTTCCCAATTTGTTAGGAAATTAATCTTCGTGCGTGGGAAAAAGATCAAGAGGAATCTCCGCGCACTCGTTCTTCAGGGTTTCGCAATCCAGGTATTCTGCATAAACCCCTTTATGCATATTCAATAGGAGCATGCTAGGATTAATCATACGCATAACAATTTATTTTTGATATTCCAATTAACGATCCTTGGGAAACGGACTTCGTGATTCAGTTCACGAATCCCTTCAATTGGTATCAAAGCCAGGTTTAATTAATTGGCTCTATCGGAAAAAATAATATTGCCTATGATTTGCATGATAATTATTATTGAATGATTGCATGGGTTTTATGGATTGCATGTTTATGTTTTTCGTCCTCGTGGTTCTCGGGTTAATCTGCCCCTTTATAAGAATTCGTTTTTCACCCACGAGTTAAATCCGTGGTTAGATTTAAATTTTTTAAATTGTAATTAGGTTTATTCAATGTAATCTTTTATTTAAAAATTAAATCTGTTAAACGGAGAACGAAGAACGAAGAACAAAAGGCTGCGCAAGAACGCACGACGACCGGCGGCAGCGGCGGCGCGAGCATGCGAAACCCCTATGGTTTCAGGACGGCGCACACGCGCATGCACAACAATGGCCGCGGGGCGCCCCTGGGCCAGTGACGTGATGGCGGCGGGGAGGAGGTCGGGACGGCGGCTGCAGCGGCTGGGGAACGAGGCATGCACGCACAACGGAAGAACCCTACGTTCTGTGCGTACGGCAGACCTGCGCAGCCCCACGCTCAGTGGCGGTGGCGCTCTTCCCCACTTCGATCAGCGTCGGCAGGGCACAGGTGGTGCGGCGGTGGCTCGTAGAGCGGGGGCGGTGCGGCGCGGTGATTCGCGCGCGCGGGGGCAATGCAAACCCTAGGGTTTGTGTGCTGCACGCGCGTTTCTCACTTCATGCTCCCTCCATATTTTCTGGGGAGTCGTGGTGGCCGACGATGGAGAAAATGGTGCACGGTGATTTGGGCAACAGTCGGGGCAAGCCGAGGCAGAGGCATGCGAAACGGGCGACGACCGGAGGAGGGAGAATTGCGGGCTGTAACCATGCACGTACGTGCATGGCTGTTGCACGATCCTGAGAGCCCTCGCGGTGGAGGCGAGTCGCCGGCAGCGGTGGTTCGCCGGTGGTGGCTCATCGGGCCAAGTTCTCGCGGGCTATTGAGCTTTCAATGTGTGCCTAGGCTTGCAATTTGGTTAAGTGGCCTAGTTGTCCAATTTTCTGATGGATCAAATCTTGGAGGCCCAATTTTCAGAAAATAAATCAGATCACAGTCCAGGTAGTGGGAGCCCAGTTTGAAGATCTGTGAAATAATTCAAAATTGTAATAGATAGAATTATTTCTTAATTTTGTATCATGAGGCCATGAGGACATTTTTATTTGTTTTATTATCTGTCTTCGTATGATATATGTGTTAACATTAATTGCGCAACATATGAGCATGTTGTGGATAATAGGAGCACGTTTACTGCTTTTATTTACATCTTTAAAGCATGCTATGTGATTTATTTTGTGTAATTAATTATAACTATAAATTCAGGGTTCATGCTATGCATGATAGAATTTTAGCAATGTTATAATTATGGCTACATAAAATAATTTGTGCAATTGAACCTTATGAATTTAAAAATTACTAAGCTCATAATTTTAGTAAGACCTCCACAAAGCGATCTTTTATTCGAAGTGGGTAATTTATTAAGTAAACGTCTACATGTGTAGCTTGCTTAATTTATTATTCATAAGTTCTAATAGATAGGATTTCTTAAAACAAGCTTTATTTCATGTGAGAAGTGGGAGTTCATGCGTAAACGTCTACATGTGTAACTTGCATATTGAATTTTCATAAGTTCTCTAGGGATTGAATTAAATGAGACAGCCTTATTATAGGGATCAGGTGTGTTCTAGTAGATCCTTATATGGGAGGGTTGGCTTTGGTGGTAAGCTAGCTTAGATGTTATCCAGAGTATAACTCATTTGTGATGTCCCTGCTCAGTAGGATAATATGGTCTTAAGTTAGTCTCCAATTATTAATTCCATTTGTCTAAGGAACCCGAACATGGATTGCAATTAAAGGAATGGAATTGAAAGATGCAGTCTGGTTAAGTGTTTTGTTGTAAACGTCCACATGTGTGGCTTGCAATAGTAATACTTAGGCAAATTGGAGGAAACATTAATATTGCTTTATCATAAGGTTTCAATATTTAATTGTTTCAATTGTTTGCGACTATGTTTTAATTTTTGCTTTAATTTATTGTTTTCAGACATGTCTTTACCAAATGTAATCAATATCTTAGTACAAAACCAATTAACCGGTCACAATTTCCAAGAATGGAAACGCAACTTGGATTACATCCTTGTCGCAGAGGAACACAAGTTTGTCCCTGATAAGCCTCGATCGACTGGTCCCACTAATGCATCGACTGATGAGGAAAGGAGCTACTATAACAAGTGGCTCAAGTAAGAAAATGTAGTCAAGTGCTATATGATGACTACGATGTCCAAAGTACTTGCACAGCGACATCATTCATATGATAATGCAAGTGACATCATGGACAATCTCGTAGCGACCTATGGTTATTCGGACCGAGCTGTCAGATTCAATCTCATGAGCTAACACTGCACGGAGGTGGTATCGATGCGGAAGCGCATGTTGATATCATTCTCAACTCTCTGCCAAAGTCCTTTGAGAACCTTAGACTGAATGCTATCATGAACAAGAAAGAGTACACTCTTAACGAGTTACTCAATGACTTGATGGTAGCGGAATCAGTAATGCAACCAGAAAAGGTTGCTTTGGCTACTTCTAGTAACCTTCCTGTTGCGCTGGCGGGAAGAGGCGCAAAGGAATGTTTAAGAAGAAAGTCAAAAGTACAACTTCTGGGAGAAAGTCAAAAAGGACACCGGGTGTGCCTGCTAAAAGGGACAAGTGTTTTAGGTGTGGCAAGGTTGGTCACTGGAAGAAAGATTGTCAAGTCAAGAAGACTGGACAAGGTGCGTCATATGCATTTATAACGAAAACATGTTTAGCATCAGTTTCTACCCATTCTTAGGTAGTGGATACTGGAGCAACTGATCATGTTGGTTATACTTTGCAGGGGTTCAGGCCGATAAGGCAGCTGAAGCATGATGAGATTACCATCTCAATGGGCAGCGGAGAGCGAGTCTCAGCAGTAGCCATTGGAGATTTTACTTTATGCTTTGAAAACAATGTTTTGATTTTGAGAGATGTTTTATATGTGCCGGTTTTTCGGTGGAACTTAATTTCAGTTTCCAAGTTATTTAGTGATGGATATTCAGTTATTTTTGATAGTGGAGTTTCTATCATTGGTAATAATGGTGTTATCCGTCATGGCAAACTGATTGACTCTCTCTATATCATTGGTTGTATGCATAAATCTTCCGTGAATGTTGCAAACTCATCCAATAATAATAATCATTTATAGAGAAAGTTTTCTTCCGATGAGGATCAAACATATCTCTGGCACATGAGACTAGGTCACATCAATCTAAAGAGGATTAAAAGATTAGCATGCGATGGGCTCTTGGATTCTTTTCAAGTGGTACCGCATCAAATCTATGAATCTTGTATAGAGGGTAAGATGACGACCAAGCCTTTAAGGCAAGTCAGTCTCGAGCAAAGGATGTGTTGGAATTGATCCACTCTGACTTATGTGGACCAATGTCCACGCAAGCTCGTGGAGGTTATGAGTACTTCGCCACATTCATTGACGATTACTTAAGATTCGGATATATCTATTTGCTTCGCCATAAGTCTGAATGCTTTGAAAAATTCAAAGAGTTTAGGACTGAGGTAGAAGCTAGGTAAGACTATCAAGACACTACAATCAGATCGTGGTGGAGAATACCTCAGTAACGAGTTCTTGCAGTACTTGTCAGACAACAGGATTACATCCCAATGGACTGCACCGGGAACCCCTCAACAAAATGGTGTAGCGGAAAGAGAAATAGAAATCTCTTGGAAATGGTCAGGTCAAAGATGAGTTATGCAAGCTTGCTGATTTTGTTTTGGGGATATGCCTTAGAGACGACGGCCTATTTGCTTAACCTGGTACCTTCTAAATCAGTTCCTAAAACGCCTCTGGAATTCTGGTATGGGCGAAAGCCAAGTTTGAACAGAGTGAGGGTTTGGGGTTGTCCTACATATGTGCTGACAAAGGAACCTGATAAGTTAGAAAGTATGTGTAAGCTGATGCTGTTTGTAGGATATCCCAAACAAACGAAAGGTGGTTACTTTTATTATCCTGAGAATTAGAAAGTGGTTGTCAGTACCAACGCAAGATTCTTAGAGGACGAATATGTAAGAAACCCTGATCCAAGAGTGAAATTATCCTCCACGAGCTTGAGGATAAGGAAGCGATTCCATCTGGAAAGCCCAGTGTAGTGGTAAATCCACCTGTAATAGGTGAGGCTATACCAACACTGCCACTAATGCAAGGTAAGGGACCAACGCGTACTGTGCCAACTACTGACACGATTCAGATGCCTCGTTGCAGTGGGAGGGTTGTCCACCAACCCGAAAGGTATATGTTCGTGGGAGAGTCTTCTGACTTGATCCCGGAAAACGGACTGGATGATACCGATCCCTAGACATATGATGAGGTGGTATCTAATAAAGATACAGAAAATTGGCTGATGGCCATGGATTCGGAAATAGAATCCATTATGGCTATGGATGTATACCAGAAAACTGATATGCCAGATAACTATCAAGCCATAGGGTGCAAATAGGTATACAAAAGAAAGAAAGGAGCGAATGGTTATAGAATCTACGTTTTGATGAAGTGATTAAATCCTATGGAATTTCACAATGCTCATACGAGAGTTGCATGTACCGTATATGCGTCAGTGGAAGCGTGGTGTTCCTTGCACTTTATGTAGATGATATACTCGTATTTGGCGACAATGTGGAAGTATTGTCGGGCATAAAGGGGTGGTTATCCGAACAGTTTCATATGAAGGACCTTGGGGAGGCAGGATACATCCTAAGGGTAAAAGTATTGCGGCATCGCAATAAGAAGATGCTGACCTTGTCTCAAGGGTCATATGTGGATACTGTGATTGCCCGTTTCAGCATGCAAACTGCTAAGAAAGGTCTGTTACCCTTCAGACATGGCACACATCTTTCCAAGGATCAGTGTCCGGTTAGACAAAGGGAGAAAGATGAAATGAGGAACGTGTCGTATGCATCGGTCGTGGGGTGACTCATGTATGCAATGCTGTGTTCGAGGCCAGATATCTGCTTTGCTGTAGGCATGGTAGCAAGATACCAGTCTAACCCTGGACAGGCGCATTGGACCAAGGTAAAACACATACTCAAATACTTGAAAATGACTAGAGACTATTGTCTCGTCTATCAGTGTGAGGAGTTGTGCCCTGTGGGTTATACTGATTTGGATTTCCAGACAGACTGAGACGAAAAGAAGTCCACCTCTGGCTATGTGTTTACATTGGGAGGTGGGGCCATATCATGGAGGAGTGCAAAGCAGAAGTGCATTGCTGACTCCACCATGGAAGCAGAATATGTGGCAGCTTCTGAAGCTTCGAAAGAAGCAGTATGGTTTCGAAACTTCCTTCTGGAGTTAGACGTGATTCCTAAGCTGCCCAAGACCATCACGGTATATTGTGATAATTCGGGAGCTATGGCTAATTAAAAGGAACCACGAACTCACAGAGCAACAAAACACATTGAAAGGAAGTACCATGTTATACGAGAAATATTAGCAAGGGGTGATGTGCTAGTAGAGAAGATTGATACAAAAGATAATCTAGCGCATCCATTCACAAAGGCTCTGCCTCAGAAGGTCTACGAGATGCATGTACGTAACCTTGGGCTGAGGGCAAAGCTAACCACGTAGAATGATTGATGTAATAGCTAGATTAGTTTAGACGCGTTATACTCTGGAAAGCACCTGTATAATGCTTTGAGTATAAGTGGGAGATTGATGGATTTATATACTGAAAGCATTATGATTGGTATATTATGTACAAGGTCAGTTGGTTAATATACTGGGAATCATAAATGTTGTATGTTCATCTCCTGTCTGAATTAACAAACATGTGTCGCAAACGCAATTATCCTCTTATCTCGTCGATAGGGAGATCATATGGTGTGTAGTAGATCACGAAAAATCGTATGGATTGTTTGACCTAGCAAGATATAAATGGTTATCACAGCTGAGACAGTTCCAGGATAAACTGTCGGTGTAGGCTTCAGCATATGCAGTAATAAGCATCTTATCTAGGATGGCTTGGTATGCTGGTGTGGGGCACACATTGATAAGGACCTAAGTCGAGATCGATTCTTTTATCTAACATTAAAAGAATCTAGATCTCTATGGCTTAATGAGATCCTAAGCCTATATGAAGGTACAGAAGTATATGCAGATTGTGTATTACTTTGAGTTGCAGTGAAAGGCTCTGGTTGAGCTTGTATATCTGTATCTTGGGTAATAGAAGTTTGTGTATGACTGTCTGGTACTGGAACTAGGTAACCACATCCAGTATAGGATGGTGACATTCCCTGAGCAGCTCAAAAGGTTCATTTTGCTAAAGTCCTGCAGGTTGATTAAGTTCAAGCCTAAGTGAAAATGTTTGAGTGGATTGACTCAGGAGTATAAGATGTTAATTAATTAAATATCTTGTCAGACCTTAAATTAATTAACGAATGTCCGTAACCTTAAATGTGGGGATAAACCGAGCCCATGCAACCCGTACCTCAAAACGTGGTAGCAAATAGGTAGGACAGTATTGATTCTCTGGTGGAATGAATCAATATTAATTAATCAATTATATTTTGGGTTGAATATGTGAATTAATTAATTGATAGGCCTTATTTGCTATTGCAATCTGGTCCCTGGTCTGGCCCATGAAACTCAAGCCCAATAGAAGTCCACTATTTTCCTATAAATACGCCTCAGTTCCTCAGATCTCAACACCCCACAAGATCATAAGTTGCACACAGCAAACTAGAATTTGGGAGTTGTGGTGATCGATTGATCTGAGAAACGAGGAGGAAATTCTGCTTCTTAACTTGGCAAGGAATCTGAAGGGAATCTTCACCAGATATTCAGATTGAGTTGGGATACAGATCAGGAGCATTATCTTCTTTCTTCTCTCTCCTTCTTGTTTTCGAAAATTACTTATTAATTTTCATAGATTAATTTCCTCAATCTGTTAGGAAATTAATCTTTGTGCGTGGGAAAAAGATCAAGAGGAATCTCCACGCACTCGTTCTTCAGGGTTTCGCAATCCAGATATTCCGCATAAACCCCCTTATGCATATTCAAAAGGAGCTTGCTTGGATTAATTATAGGCATAGAAATTTATTTTTGATATTCCAATTAACGATCCTTGGCAAACGGACTTCGTGATTCAGTTCACGAATCCCTTCAGTCTGTGCGAGGTTTCAAGCAAATCCAAAGAAGTCGCACATGGAGGCTGCAAGAAGAATAGTCAAATACCTAAAAGGAACTGAGTCTTTAGGTATTTGGTACCCAAAATCTGACGAACTGACTCTCAATGCTTATTCAGATTTAGATTTTGGAGTATGTAAAATCGACAGGAAAAAGACAAGTGGAACATGTCAGTTCCTAGGTCATAAGCTTGTAAGTTGGTTCAACAAGAAATGACACTCAGTTGCCACGTCTACAACTGAAGCTAAGTATGTTGCTGTCGCAAGCTGTTGAGCTCAAGTGCTTTGGATTAAGCAATAGTTGCTTGACTATGATATAGAAACTAGGTGTGTGCCAATCTATTGTGATAACAGCAGTGCAATGTGCATCATGAAGAACCTAGTTCATCACTCCCGAACAAAGCACATCGACATGAGGCATCACTTCATCAGAGACCATGTCGAAAATAAAGATGTTTCAATAGAGTATATCCGAACTGAAGATCAACTGGCTGACATCTTCACCAAACAACTCCCAGAGACCAGATTTAAGGAGCTCTGCATAAAACTGGGTCTACTGGAAGTTGATGAAGTCTTTATTGGAGAAGAGTAAAGGCAAATAAAACTGAGTCCAAGTTCTCAGCTTTCAAAACTCGATGCTCCTCTGAGAATGAAAAGGAGACTCATCAGCGCAAACATAAACTGATCTTCAGTCAAACTGACTGATGAAGAGACATTCAGTTGCGAGTTCATACTTAGAAGATCTCAAACGACGGATGTGGAATTAAACTAGGTTCCAACTCTCAGTTTAGAAACTGATTCTTAGTTAGTTCCTGGAATTTCAAAGGCGGGATTTTGAATTCCAAAGGCGATCGTTGTGGTTACATTGCAATTAATGCGTATCTTGCATCGATGAATCAGAATTCGACACGTGAACAACACTCCTAACCACTGATGGCACTAAAATTGATCACTCAAAATTAATGTTTCTCAAGTAATAAAATATCAATCCAAGGATATTCTTGCTTCGCCCAAAGGAATACCGTTTAGTTGTGAGGATTCTTATAGCTAGGCAACTTCTAGTCGTTGAGTTTTTGTTCTAATTTCCTAAGCTCAAATTTAAACTAAGTAAACCAATACTAAAACTACAATCAAACTCATCATTCATCAATTGTGATTTCAAAGAAATTCTTCAATTTCATAATCAAAATGGTAGAACAAGTCTCACAAATGCTCAAAGGAGAAAGAAGGGATGTTGATAAGAATGTAGGTGTGATCCAATTGAGTAGAACTATGGTGCAAACCTTATTTAATTCCTAGATGGATGGACTATTACCCTACACTAGCCAACCCCCTATCACGACGAGTTGACCGTAGATGAGACTAGAAACCTCAAACAACTATGTTATCGACTACTAATTCACTCCTAATAGCTCGTAAATCATTATCCTATGCCATTCCTCCGCATAGGGATTGGATCGAGGAACAAAAGAATTCACACTATTTGCGACACTCCTATCCGCGTGTTGGCTACAATATTCATATCAATTAACACCTAGATTGGCTATTACCTACACCTAGGTGCATAAGAACAGGCTCTAGTGTGATTCAATCTCAAATAGGATTGTAAACATGCATAATTCAACCTAATTTTCTTACACCTTTATTCAAATCAACATCCAGGGAAGTTTAAAATCCCATACCTATCTTGTTCATCATTACAATATCCAATTGAAAGCAAGACATTACAAGAGATATGTTTAGATAAATTTCTTCCGCTAATTGAGCGCTTTGATCTTAATCTACCCCCTTGGATCTTCAATTCTTCTCCAAGGATGATAGATTAGCTCCTTGAAACCTTAGATGAGGTTTGGAAGGAGACGGTAGAGAGAATCGTAGAGAGAATTTTGGTAATTTTTGTGTAGATTTGACAAAAGTTCTTAAGATAACCATTTTCCCTCTTTTATACTGAGCTAGCAGAGCCTCGGATCGCCCGAGATGTCCAGAAACAGAGAAACAGTCACTCAGCCCAACTTGGATCGACCGAGATGAGAACTGCTCGACCGAAATCTGCCTCTGAAATGGCAAATCGGTCGAGCACTACTTGGATTGCCCGGAATCTGCCTCTTAAGGGCCAGGATCAACCAATCTCTGATGGATCGACCTAGAATTGCCTATGAAATGCCCAGATCGACCGGTCTCTGCAGGATTGGGCGATTTTCCTCCAAAATCAAGCCGAAAATGCTGAATAATGCTCAAAACCTAACCTACACCATCCGAAACACACAAAACACGAAAACACAACAAATAGAAGATAAAAACATATGATATGGGAGTAAAATGAATGCAAACATGCATGTACAAGTATCAAAATAAAGGACATTTTACGCACATATGATAATCCCCCATACTTGAACCTTTGATTGTCCTCAATCAAAACAAAGTAAAGCAATCATTCGACCTCATTTAATACCTCATAGGTCACCTTGATTGTCTTAGCATGTCCTAGTCAAACGAGATTATCACCTAACTTTGTGACATGGTTAATGCTAAGGACTCAAACCACTCAACAAATATGGATAAAAGAAAAGAAGTCACTCCCTCACGTGTTAGGGACGATGAGAATCACTCAATCACAAGATATCGAGCTCAATTTCCATAGGCTTGCATCTATTCTCACCACTATACTACAATGAGTTAGCTTCTAGAATCAAGAAGGTCTTTGCTTTGGTTATAACGTGGCTAGCTAATTGGTAGGTGGTTTTGGGCCAAAGTAACTAAACTCCTCAATTTCCCAAGAACCCTCCAAAATTGCAACCATCAACCACAAAACTCGAGGCTTATTCATTCTCACATCTTTTCCTTTACTCTTTTCTTTTTTCTCTTTTTTTTTCTTTTTCAATGGCACAACCATTCATTCATTTTGTGGATGCATTTTCTCTTTTTTTTTCTTTTCTTTTCTCTTTCAAACATTTGCACCAATTTTTTCGTAGGTACATAATTTTATAAGGATTCACCACAATCCTTTATTTCTTTCCTGTCATGCCTCATCATTTGCAATACCAAAATACCAATCAACTCCCATCCCGAATCACATCACCATATTCACCCTCAGACACTCTTTTCCCCCCCAAACTTGGTCCTAATAATATCAAGGAAAATTCTCCAATAAAGCTCAATCACGGGGGTCAAATATATGAAAGGCAAATAATTTTCAAAGTAACACCTTATACTCCCGATGTGTATGGTAGGACTAAGAATCGATGGCCTAATATCATTTTCTAGTTGCATACTCATGCTAATAGATCGAGAATAGATGCAAGTTATAGATTTCTCGCTCTCAATCTGGCCTCTCTCAAACAAAATGATATGACAATATCAAGGCTCAAAACTCATGGTATTTTGTCAAGTCCTATTCATTAACCAAACACAAAACTCGGCAATTCAAAAGTTAAATTCAAACTCCACCTAGTAAATCATGGTCCAATCTCAAGCCAAAGTTGGGTTCATCACACACACACAAACACACAACAACCTAAAATTACAACTAAATGCAATGAATCTAAATGGCAAGAGAAACGATAAAATGCGTTACCCATCGGTAGCCATGATCAAACCGCTTCTCCCATGCCCTATGTACCTACTAACATAAACACAAAACACCACCAAACTTGAGCATCATTCATATCTGTAAGTTCTCATTTCCACCAATCGAACCACAAACCAATCAATCAAGAAATATAGAACATTATCCACCATCACAACCATTCAAACCAAACCATTAATCGAAACCAGAAACCAAGCATAATAGGAAGTATTCAATCATGCCAACTCATCAATGATTCCATCCACATCAAATATTAAACCATAAAAACCATGCATCTAAATCCAAATCCTCTTTCCACCATCATTCCGCTATCCAAAATCTAAACAAATAAATCATATTTCCACTTGCTCCACCAAACATACCAACAACCAACATTTAACAAAACTCAAATATAGGAAGTATCAACTCATGAAACATCCATTCAAACCATCAACATAAGCATAATCCAAAACATTCATCTAACCAAGGTAGAATATCAATATTAAGTACAACCATATCGAATTCAAATTTAAGGAAGAAATATCCATCAACTAAAACTAAACTAAGCTGCAAGATAAAGATAGGATAAAGGAGATGAATAAACCAAGACATCGGCTACTGGCACCTCCCCCCAAACTTAGTCAAGTGAGACTAAGTTTGTAAAATGGTAGACGGTGCTCGTTACTCCTCTTGGCCCAAAAAATATCCCTACAACAAAAACCAAAAACAACACATATCAATAACAAGAATTAAAATTGAGAATCGTAAGAAAAATATACTACCAAATTCCGGATGGGTTGCCTCCCATCAAGCACTATTTTATAGTCACTAGCTCGACTTTTCACCTCAATCAATCTAAAGGAACATCTAACACCATGCAAGGCCCATTATCAACAAAATAAGGTTCAACTCGATGACTGTTAACCTTAAAACAAAGACCACTCTTACTTTCAACTCCAACGTACCATTTTCAAAGACTTGCTTCACCGTGAATGGACCCGACCACCGCAAACGGAACTTAACCGGTATCAACTTTAACCTTGAATTAAAGAGAAGCACCAAATCCCCCGGAGCAAAAGATTTACCTCGAATATGTAGGTCATGAAACTTCTTTGCCCGTTCCTTGTAGATCCTTGAGTTCTCATATGCCTCGTTACGGAATTCTTCCATCTCATTCAAGTGCATCACTCGGCCACCTTGAGCCTTCCTCCAATCCACATTGACAGTTTTTAATGCCCAATAAGCTTTGTGTTCCAGCTCAATCGGTAGATGGCACGACTTCCCAAACACCAATTGATATGGTGACATACCAATTGGAGTCTTGAAAGCCATTCGATACGCCCATAAGACATCATCCAATCGCTTAGCCCAATCCTTCCGAGTAACAACCGTCTTCTCCAGAATAGCCTTGATCTCTCTATTAGCAAGTTCTGTTTGGACATTAGCTTGAGGATGATACGGTGTGGAGATCTGGTGCTTCACTCCATACCTTGCTAACAAATTTTCAAACATCTTGTTGCAAAAATGACTTCCCCCATCACTTACCAATGCCCTTGGAATACCAAACCGGGTCACTAATCCTTGCAAAAATTTTAACATAACCTTAGCATCATTAGTAATGGTGGGACAAGCCTCCACCCATCGAGAAACATAATCCACAGCAAGCAATATGTTATGATACCCAAAAGAAGAGGGAAAAGGTCCCATAAAGTCAATTCCCCATACATAAAAAAGATCAACCTCAATGAACATTTTAGAAGGCACTTCATCTCTACGAGTTAAATAGAGGGCCAATAAAAACCACAAGAAAGTACCTTCAATGTCGTACGATTAGCGGCAAAATGTCCCCACTTATCGATGCATGACATTCTTCCCTTATCCTTATCCATTCTCCTTGGTGCACGCATCTCTGAATAATCCCATCTGCACATCGTCAAAATAAATACGGTTCCTCCCAATAATAAAACTGCACCTCCTTAAGGAACTTCTTCCTTTGATGTGGTTTCAAATCAGGAGGAAGCACTCCAGCAACAAGATAGTTAGAAAAATCAGCATACCATGGAGTGTTATAGGCCACATATATAATTTGTTCATCCGAAAAATGATCATTAATGCACCGTTCTTTCTCATCCCCCTTAATGGGCTCTTCTAGCCTAGACAAATGATCAACAATTACATTTTCACAACCTTTTCTATCCATAATTTCCATGTCAAACTCTTGCAATAACAAAATCCACCGAATAAGTCTAGGTTTTGCATCCGGCTTTTTAAACAAGTATTGAATTGCAGCATGATCAGTGTATACAATAGACCTAGCTCCTACTAAATAAGCTCTAAACTTGTCATATGCATAAACCACGGCTAGAAATTCTTTTTCAGTAATGGTGTAATTACATTGAGCCGAGTTTAAAGTCTTGCTCGCATATGCTATTACTCTAAACACTTTTTCCCTAATTTGTCCTAGAGCCACCCCTAATGCTACATCACTAGCATCGCACATAATCACAAATTCCTCCGTCCAATTAGGTTTAATAAGAACAGGAGTAGTCATAAGAGCTTTTTTCAACTTTTCAAAAGCACAAACACATGATTCATCAAATATAAAGGGCACATCCTTATCAAGCAAACAACATAAGGGTTTAGTTATTTTGGAAAATCTTGAATAAACCTTCTATAAAATCCCGCATGCCCTAAAAAACTCCTCACACATTTTACTGATCTAGGAATGGGCAATTGTTCAATGGCAACAATCTTAGCTTTATCTACCTCCAAACCTTTACTAGAAATTTTATGACCTAGCACTACACCTTCACATACCATGAAGTGGCTTTTTTCCCAATTAAGGACAAGGTTAGTCTTTTCACATCTAGTAAGAACAACTTCTAAGTTTTTCAAGCATGCATCAAATGAATTACCAAAAACCAAAAAGTCATCCATAAATACCTCCATAATCTCCTCAATAAGCCCATGGAAAATAACCATCATGCATCATTGAAATGTTGCAGGGGCATTGCAGAGACCGAATGGCATCCTCCGGTATGCAAAAATTCTATAAGGACATGTAAATGCGGTTTTGTGTTGATCCTCCGGTGCCACCATAATTTTATTGTACCCTGAATAGCCATCCAGGAAGCAATAATGTAAGTGTCCAACAAGTCGATCAAGCATTTGATCAATGAACGGTAAAGGGAAATGATCTTTTCTAGTAGCAATGTTTAAAGCACGGTAATCAATGCAAAGCCGCCATCCCTTCATCGGTCTTTCCATAACTTCCTCTCCGTTCTCCTTTACAACCTTCTTGAAGCCTCATTTCTTTGGTACCATATGCGTGGGGCTAACCCCCTCACTGTCACTAAGCGCATAAATGATATTATGATCGAGCAATTTGAGCACCTTTTTTTTTCACCACCTCTTGCATCATAAGGTTTGACCTCCTTTGAGGTTATCGTTTAGGCTTGCAATTATCTTCTAGAAGGATCTTATGCAAGCATATGGCTGGGCTCATCCCCTTGATGTCTGAAATTTGCCATCCAATAGCTGACTGATGCATCCTCAAAACCCGTAGCAATTTCTCAACTTCACTCCCTGAAAGTCCGATATATATAATCATCGGATATGTCTGCTTTTCTCCTGAAAATGCATACCTCAAATGATCCGGTAATTTTTTTAACTCCACTTCCGGTGCTTCCTTCTTCATCTTATTCTTCTTTTGTTTAGCCTCATCTTCATCCTCTTTAGTCCTCAACAACAAAAAACTAACTTCCCCATTCATTGATTCTTTGGGAAAATTATCCAACACTCTTACATACTCCACAATGTCTTCCTTTACTTCTTCTTCATTCTTGTTGACATTTTCCATACAATAAGAATTCTGTAAAACCTCCTCTAAAGGCTCTCTTCCTTCTCCTTCCTCATATCTTAGAGTTTGCACGACTTTGATCATGTTGCAATTGTCTTCACTCTCATCCCCCATACTCCTCTTCATAGCCTCTGGAAAAGAGAATGTAATCTTCCGTCCATCAAATTGGAAAGTCAACTCACCATTTTTCATGTCAAACAATGCCCCACTGGTGGACAAAAATGGTCTTCCCAAGATGAGAGGAACATCTCCATCATCTTCCATGTCAAGCACCACAAAATCTGCTGGAAAAATAAAATCACGCACTTTGACCAACACATCTTCCACAATCCCTTTGGGATATGATAAAGATCGATCCGCCATTTGTAATGTCATTGTGGTTGGATTGATTTCTCTATTTCCAATTTCTTGAACAAAGATAAAGGCATCAAGTTAATACTAGCTCCCGAATCACACAAAGCCCGTGTTACTTCAATCCCACCAATAATACATGAGACAGTGAAACTCCCCGGATCTTGCCTCTTAAATGGCATCTTCCTTTGAATCACGACACTACATTCCTCAAATAAATTCACAGTTTCATACTCACCGATGCCATACTTACTCTTTTGTGTGAACATTTCCTTCAACATTTTCATATACCCCGGCATCTCTTTAAGAACCTCTAGTAAAGGTAGGTTAATTTGAATCTTGCTAATGTGTTTAAGGAATCGAGCGAACTTCTTGTTCTTCCGACTTTTCTCAAACCATTGAGGAAAGGGCATGGAAGGAATAGATTCTTTCTCCAATGGTTTCTCAACTATCACTACTTTTTCTTTTACTTCATTTGGTATAACTTCTTCTTCCTCCTTAAACGTAACCTTCCTCTTAGTTCCACCATCTATCTTCTCTTTTTCACCTCCTTGTACCCCCCTTTTTGGTCCTTTATATGAATACCCACTTCTAGTTGTTATAGCTCCACATGCTCCTTCCAAGTTATTTCCTTCTTCATTCCTACTCAATTGATGTACAATACAAGATACTTGAGTTTTAATTTCTTCCAATAAACCTTCATATCTTTCATACTTCCGCTCAACATCCTCCTTCCTTTCAAGTATCTTTTCCTTCTCTTCGAAGTAAGGATATTGTGGATGTTTCCACAAAGATGGTAAACACGAGGTTGCCCCTTGCCATGGTGTGTATGGATATTTCCCACTATATGACTCATAAACACTCTCATGTTGACTCTTCCGATTATGGTCCACAGTATATACATCTCTTCCATACTCATCTACCTTTCTCTCATACTCACAAGTTAACTTTCCATCCTTTTCTGCATTGCGGACATTTGAGCTTTTAAAGTTTCAATTTCACTCTTTTCTCTCACAGTCTTCACTGCTCGTTGTTCCATCCTTTCTTGAGGCCATTGATAACTGTTAGCGGCTATCCTTTCAATCATACTCCAAGCTTCATCTTCCTCAAGGTCAAGGAACACTCCTCCTGAAGATGCATCCAACAAAATCTTCGTCTCATAGTTCAATCCCACATAGAACTGACAGATTTGTTGACTCCATGCGAGCCCATGCCTTGGACATTTTCGGAGCAAAACCCGGAACCGATCCCATGCCTTATATAGCGGTTCGTCATACCGCTGTCCAAATGAGGTAATGTCAGCTCGCCTCTTCAAAGTGAGACTAGGTGGAAAGAACTTAAACAAAAACTTCTCATGAAGTTCCTCCCATGTAGCTATATTCGACTTATCTAGACCCTCAAACCAATGTCGAGCACCATCACGTAGGGAGAAAGAAAACAACCTCAACCGGATTTGGTCCTGTGGCACTTGATTAATCTTAATCGTATCCGTTATCTCCAAAAACCTTGAGATGTGAACATTCGGATCTTCCATTGCATGTCCCCCAAACTGATTATTTTAGATCATCAGGACCAATTGCGGTTTAATCTCGAATTGAGTGGCATTCACCCCAAAGCGGAAACCACAGGTTGCTTGCTCCCCTTGCGGTCTAAATAAATTTTGAAGCGGCCTGCTCGGTTTATTTCTTTCATTGATTATAGCCCTCATGAGTTCCAATTTCCTTTCCAACTCATCAATCCTTCCCGTCTCTTGCCGATTCTCCATGTTAATCTCTATGCCAACTCTTTCACCTCCAAAAATTTCCCAAAATTTTTGTTCTTCTCTCAAACGAGCCTTTGACCTTGTTATCATAAACTACCTACAAAATCCAACAACAATTCTCAAACAAAAGACAAAATCCAACAGCAAAACAACAAAAAACTAATCAAACAAAAGTTAGCAATCACCTAGACAATTTAACAAACACTTAGCCTACAATTTCCACACTTTCAACAATATCCAATGACCTACTAATTAAGATCCCCGAGAACGGTGCTTAAAACTTGATGGCACTAAAATTGATCACTCAAAATTAATGTTTCTCAAGTAATAACATATCAATCCAAGGATCTTCTTGCTTCACCCAAAGGAATATTGTTTAGTTGTGAGGATTCTTATAGCTAACTTCTAGTCGTTGAGTTTTTGTTCTAATTTCCTAAGCTCAAATTTAAACTAAGTAAATCAATACTAAAACTACAATCAATTTCATCATTCATCAATTGTGATTTCAAAGCAATTCTTCAATTTCGTAATCAAAATGGTAGAACAAGTCTCACAAATGCTCAAAGGAGAAAGAACGGATGTTGATAAGAATGTAGGTGTGACCCAATTGAGTTGAACTATGGTGCAAACCTTATTTAATTCCTAGATGGATGGACTATTACCCTATACTAGCAAACCCCCTATCACGACGAGTTGACCATAGATGAGATTAGAAACCTCAAACAACTACGTTATCGGCTCCTAATTCACTCCTAATAGCTCGTAAATCATTATCCTATGCCCTTTCTCTGCACAGGGACTGGATCGAGGAACATAAGAATTCACACTATTTGCAACACTCCTATCCGTGTGTTGGCTGCAATATTTGCATCAATTAACACCTAGATTGACTATTACCTACACCTAGGTGCATAAGAACAAGCTCTAGTGTGATTCAATCTCAAATAGGAAAGTAACCATGCATAATTCAACCTAGTTTTCTCACACCTTTATTCAAATCAAAATCCAAGGAAGTTTAGAATCCCTTACCTATCTTGTTCATCATTACAATATCCAATTGAAAGGAAGACATTACAAGAGATAGGTTTAGATAAATTTCTTCCCCTAATTGAGCACTTTGATCTTGATCTACCCGCTTGGATCTTCAATTCTTCTCCAAGGATGATGGATTAGCTCCTTGACACCTTAGGTGAGGTTTGGAAGGAGATGGTAGAGAGAATCGTAGAGAGAATTTTTGTAATTTTTGTGAAGATTTGACAAAAGTTCTTATGATAACCCTTTCCCCCTTTTATACTGAGCCGGCAGAGCCTCGAATCGCCCGGGATGACATGAGATTGCCCGAGATGTCCAAAAATAGAGAAACCATCACGTAGGCTGACTTGGATCGGCCGAGATGAGAACTGCACGACCGAAATCTGCCTCTAAAATGGCAGATCGGTCGAGCACTACTTGGATCGCCCGAAATCTGCCTCTGAAGGGCCAAGATCGATCGATCTCTAATGGATCGACCGAGAATTGCCTCTAAATTTCCCAGATCGACCTGTGTCTGCCAGATCGGGCAATTTTCCTCCAAAATCAAGCCGAAAATGCTGAATAATGCTCAAAAACTAACCTACACCATCTCAAACACACAAAACACGAAAATGCAACAAATAGAAGACAAAAACATATGATATGGGAGTAAAATGATTGCAAACATGCATTTACAAGTATCAAAATAAAGGTCATTTTACGCACATATCAACTACGACGCTCCAGTCAAATCTGAAACGCGCATCGCGAGGCCACGAATCTCAATCGTCGCTGAATATCCAGAAATTGAAAGGTCACAAGGTACACCTACCTCATTTAAAATGACCTTTCTCTCTGCTATAAATAAAGTTCATCCTTTTTGTTTACCTTGTGTGTGAAAAATTTTCTGAAAAGAAGTCACAAGAAACAAAAACTTTTCTCCAAAATCTCCTTTGTCGAACCCTTCCTTCTAAGTTTTACTTCGTCTTCACCAACAACTTCCCTCAGATCCGGGAAAATGGTGTTAGAACCATAAAGTCTTGACATAAACTCACCACCCTTTTTGGGTGCGGTCAAAGAGGGGGAAAGAAGTACGGAAGGTGCAGAAGACATCAGAAGCCTAAGCAGAGCAGCCGCTCATTGTGTCCAAAAAATGCAGAAATCACACGTAGAAATCAATTGTGAAGTCTTAAGCTGGCCTGGACTGCTCTAGCTCATGTGAAACTCTCTTCGCTGCATATTGAGGACTTACCGAGAAATCAGTATATGCAGTCAAATGAGAATAGAAGTCCGGAGAAACAAGAAAAATTAGTGGGGATGCTCTCCTTGGCCATCTCAACCCCCACATGTCTTATCACAACTGTTGGATTCTTCTTGCCGTCTGCATTTCCAGCAGATCTCCGAGTGCAGAGCTGCAAAAAGTCGGCACGAGGGATTCTTAAAAGGCATCCCTCGGTGCACAGACTAATGCAACACCCAGTTTGAAGAAATCTTGAAGACCGGAAGCAGCCTAGTATAGACTAGAAAAATAGTTATGTAATTGGTTTCTTTTTGTTAGTTTATCCCTGTACTTGTAATGAAAATTATTAAAGGATAAACTGACTTATTGATGACAATCTCTTTTTGTCCAACAAAGGTCTTTGTTCTTCAAACGCTGAACTTACACAATCCAGTGTAATCAACAGGCTTCTATTTCTCCCCTCCTTAAGATCTAATAGCTCTAAATTAACAAAGAAAATCAATCGAGCAATAATATCTCTCCAAATTTATAAGGAGAAGATCTTAAGTAAAAAACCCAAATTGAGGGGGAACTTTTCTGAGTTTATGTGACACATTGTCAAAACTGTAAAAACTCTAAAGTTATCCACACCTCATCGGCTTATGTTCTAGATGACTTTGACCACACCAAAAGGGGGAAATTGTTAAGATTTTTGTTAGAGAAATCGTTCCTTACTTTTGATGTTTTGGTGGGTCAAAGAATGTAAGCCATCTTAGTCAGTTTTTCTAGTTTCAAGAGTTCTAAACCGTAATCATTGTATAGGATCGATCGAGTTGTAATAGAACTTAGACTGGAGATCGAGCAATGGAGAATGCTTGAGATCTGACAATCAACACGCCTAGTCTTAACCAAAAACTAAGTTGGAGCACTCAATTTTAGGTCTATCCATACTGACAAGGAGAAATTAGTATGAGGGTTTTTCCCATACTGACTATAGTCAGTATGAGGATTTACGATACTTACCGTGGGAAGTCGGTATGAGGGCTAAGCTGTACTGACTCTCAGAAGTCAGTATAGGAAGCCTCAGTTAGACTCAGGCATTTTTAAATGCCTAAGTCAGTACGAGGTTATCCAAACTGGGTTCCTCGGGCTGCAAAGAAGTCTGACAAAATGTTAGTGTATAGTACACTGACAAATGGGCAGAGCAGAAAGGAGACCGAAGGCATGGGCTACGATTGGACAATATAATCCATGAGTCTAATGTCTGGATTTATGTGTCTAACAAATAGAAATTCAAATTGCCATAGGTTCTCCTCTCTATATAAAGACCTGCCCTCTCAACCTTAATCGGTTACCTGAATAGAATTCAAAATCTACCAGTCTAAAGAGACAAAGGGCATATTCATATCATCTTTCCCACTAAAAGTCTCTTAGAATTTTCCGTGTTCTAAACATGAGACTTGAGTCTCCGACTCAAGTTACCCACCGTGCTATCTTCTCCTAGCACATAGCATGAGGCTGAAGCTTTAAGCTGAAGCTCTATTTGGTGAATATATCTTTCTTAGATATATTCATAGTAGTCAGTTTCCTAGTCTGGGACTCTGATTCTCACGGGCGTATGCCAGCCAATGGTGTTCTGGGAAGAACCTTTAAACATCCAACCATTTGGGGAAGAATAAGTAAACATCCACCGATTAGGAAGGAGGCTACAGGGTGCGTCCCCACTTCAACCTGAAGACTGAGTCTACAAGGAGTTCCTAGGCGAGTGCTACAACTGACCGAAGGACAGAAGTGCCACTGGCTGTGCATAGATCATAAGGAGGCTTGTATTTATTTAGTGAATTATCCAGACCTTGGGACTGAAGAGTGGATGTAGGATATTGAGATCCGAACCAATATAAATCTCTGTATGTTGCTTTTCTGCTTTCCTTTTACTTGCTCTATTTTTCTGTTTCACATACTGACTATTG
Source organism: Plectranthus barbatus (assembly GCA_026898455.1). Taxonomy (NCBI): domain Eukaryota; kingdom Viridiplantae; phylum Streptophyta; class Magnoliopsida; order Lamiales; family Lamiaceae; genus Plectranthus; species Plectranthus barbatus. The sequence continues at coordinate 221,506 of JAPKLW010001100.1, forward strand.
AAACCTTCAATAGTTGGACCCGTGAAACTGACTTAAGATGAAACAAAGACTTAAGCTTAAACTGACTAAACACAAAACTGACTTTACTCTGTTTAAACGAGCAAGTGCTTGTGGTTATATTTACTTCCGTGACTTACACAATACCTTCCGCTGCACAAAATTGCACTCTAATTTTGGGACCAACAGTAATATAAGAATTTATAAATAAGTTAATAAAAATAAATGTGTAACTCAACTAAGACTCAAACAAAAGGAGACTGAGACTAGATAATAAAATAAAACAAAAAGAACAAGAAAGACACAACCTATTTGACGAATGAAACCTGACTCTAGTACCAAAATGATACGACCCTCGTGGATGAGTAACGATCGTAGGCCAGGAACAAGAGTTGACACGGCGTGGAAACGACATGAACAGAACTGGAACGAAAAATGACAATAGGATGGAAGTCCATCAATCCTAATTTGAACATTCAAATGACGTATTACAGACGAATCTCATATACGCCCCAAGAAGCTGAAGAACTATTGACATAAAACCATGAAAGACACCACAATCGGATGTGTAAGTCCGACTGATTAGTCAATTCGAATTTCAAAGTATTCCACAAAAATTCTTGAGCTTTCAGATAATTGGAGAATTAAAACTCACGAATATCATTAAAATGAAAACAAAATTACAACAAAAATATGAAGCCCTATTTATAGGGAGAGAATCGAATCTAATCTTAATCACACTAGGAAATCAAATCAAATCAAATCGTAATCAAATCAAAATCTAACAAATCTAGAAATCAAATCTAATAATTATCCAAAATATATCAAAATAAATAAAATATTCTCTTTTCTTTAACGATATCTTGATACATTGATTAAATTCTTCAATTTTTGACCCTTCAATAATTTAATTAAGTCCTAATGACATTATTAAATTCTTCTATTTTGGACCACATTGATTTTCATCACATGACTTTGACACCATGTGTTTGTAAAGGACGGAGCAGGTGCGGCTGAGTAGGAAAACACTCCTATTCCATCATATTAGAGATCCAAGGGATAATTCAAATACGGATTATCTCTAAATGGCTCTTTTGTCAAACCCTCCCTTGCTTCGTCTATAAATAGACCAAAGAAATCTCAAGGAAAGGGTTATGACCGTACGCACAAACACAATAAGAAATGGTTACAGTGACAAGAACAGAATGAACTTACTAAGGTTCAAACCTCACTAGTTGGAACCGTATTCTCCGAACAAAGACTCTCAGAGTTCACTTTTCCTATTCGAGGCTATTTGTAATAACTTACCGTGTTCCAATCTCTTGACACGAGACACACAACTTTTTAGCTTGTTCCCTTCGAGAAAGATCACAACAATTGCGGCTATCTCCAAGCTGTGATTGTTACGGGCATGTTTCCACAAGATCAAAGCGTTCTGGGAATAACTTAAAAGCTCCCAACTTCCGGAGAGGGAGGCTGCGTGGTGTGCTCACACTCCCTATCTGAGTGCTGAAACAGGACGTGACCCTGGGCGAGTGAGCAAATGGACTGGTGTGATACGATCCTTGATGATGGATGAGGAATCGTAGCTCAGTAACTTGATCTAAGACATACATGATGCTGAAACGTGAATAGAAACTTTTGGAAATTCAGCACTTTTGAAGTTGACCCTCAAAGAATTGTAGGCAAGGAAGAACTCGAACCCCTACGACCTAGTAAACAACTCGTCTCAACAACACTAAATATGGTGAAGTCGCTACAATTAGATGTGTAAGTCCGACTGATAAGTCAATTTGAATTTTAAGATTATCCACATAAATTCTTGTGGTTTCAGATAATTGGACATTTAAACTGACAAATATTATTAAATTGAAAACAGAGTTTATTAAAAAATATGCAACCCGATTTATAGGGTGAAAAACAAAAACAAAATATCTAATCCTAATCTAACTAGGAAAAAAAATATGAAAACATGTCAAATCTATAAAAATATACAACAAGTATATCTTAATATCTTTGTAATAAAAAGAAACTAAAATCTAGAAGGAAAATATATTAAAATTTGAAATTTAAAACAAACTAAACCCAAATATACTCAATTTAGCCCATATGTCATAATTAAATTAATCAATCTTTGCCCAATTGATCTTCAATTAAATTTATTCTTTCAGCTCATTGGGCTCTCCATCATGGTGGACACATGCATTCACTAGCTTGCGATAGATCGTGAGGACAGATTGTAATCCTGAAGCTACTATATTTCGGGCTACTGCCTGAGGAGAGGATGTAGGACAGTTGTCCGAACCTCTATAAGACAATTCCGCCACCAAATTCCATGCTCGCTGCTGCCGTGACTTGCAGAGTCGCCAGCCCTCCGCGTGCAGCCTGTGCGTGGCCCCTATGCCCGCCTGAGATGACTGCCGATGCAGCTGGATCCAGAGCAGTGGGTGGCTGCCTTGGTGTTGCTGGAACTACCTTGTTCTTCATCTTCGTCTTGGTTTTTCTTCGTATTACAGATTTGAATAAAAAATACAAAAAATAGATCTAAATCTATTATAATGATTTTTCCTATAAAATCTAACCACAAATTTTCTCGTGGTGAAAAGCAAATTCAAAAACAAGAAGACTACGAGAACAAAACCATCTACGATAATTTAAATCCATCCACAAACATATAAATTTATTTAATCATAACTTATTTAGGACAGAGCCTACCTGTCTCTGATACCGATTGTAGGATTCGAGTCTACAATAGAAAACATGAGTTGTCACAATAATTTACTTTGTCGAGGATCGTTCATAGGGTATCAAGAATAAGTACAGATTAAATAAACTAGGCAAATCTATGCATGCTCCTACAAAATTAATTGAAGTTGATGGATTTAGGAATACCTCAACTCCTGCGGATTGAACAATGGCGGTTGACTGAGTTTATTGGTGTTCCTACAGATCTGATATTCTGGTCTGTTCCCTTGCTCCTCGGAATTCTGGTGAGGATGCGCTACCGAGTTGAATTAAAAGACCGGATAAATCGATCACTTTCTCCCATTTTGATAGTTTCCACCCTCTCTCTCTCTCTCTGTTCCCTCAATTATTCTATATTGAGTACTGAATAATGAGTTATTGTGTGTATTGATCTGATAGAGAGAAGGTGTTTATATAGTATTTGGGTTTGTAAACCCTAATACTTATGGGCTCTGAGCTATTTGTGGGCCAGACCAGGGATCAAAGACAAATAATAAAGTGAACCCTCATTATTAATTAATTCTTCCATGTTCAACAAAAAATATAATTAATTAATAAAACATTGTTTTACCTTCACCACGAAAACAATGCAGACTCAGCCCTTTATTGCCACGTAATTAGGAGCGGGTTGCATTAAACTTGAATGATCCACTTATTTAAGGTTCCAGACATTCATTAATTAATTTGGCTTATGACAATTAGCCACAATTAATTAATACTCCCTCCGTCCCTAATTATTATTCCCAAACCAAAATGGCACAATAATCAATGTTTGTGAGTGTAGTGGAATTAATATTTTATTGGTGAGTGTGAAAAAGTTTGCCATTTTAGAAAATGGGACTAATAAATGGGACAGACCAAAAAGGTAAGTGGGACTAATAAATTGGGACAGAGGGAGTATATTATTTATTGAGTAGTACAGTTGTACCACTCTCTCCTATTCACTTATGTCTAAATTAATAATTCAATCTGTAGGATTTAATATAATGAACCTCGTGCTCCTCAAGGGATGTCCCCATCCTAAAACAGATATGATTACGTACATTTTCAACCTAAGCAGGCCACACAAAAACCACCACACCGAAAATGCAGATATTAGAGTCCATGAATGACTCGCCACCATAGCAAGTCAAAGTGTGGTCAACTCGTGTATGCCCCTTACTCTTCCATTAGGTTTAAGATCATAACAAGTATTTAGAGATCTGGAGAGATCTGGCTCACTCACATTTCAATAAGAATGACACATCTTACAGTTGATCCTTTCAATACATACAGATGTATCGACACATCAAGTAGCTAGGATAAAATCACTTATTAACTTTTGTGTCGCAACCTAAATGGACAACCTATCTAGAAACTGTCTCAATCGTGATATTGTTTATTTCTCGCTGGATCAAACGATTCATATGATTCTCTGAGATCTCCTACACACCATATGATCATCCCTATAGGCAGATAATAGTACATTATATTTTGCATCGCATGTTTGTTATATTAGATAGCGACTATGTTGATGTAATACAATTTTTAAGACCAATGTATCAAATGAACACACTTAATCATAAATGCTTTTAGTATACAATCCTAATAATTTTCCACTTATGATCAAAGCATTAATACATTGCTTTATCAGAGTATCAAGTGTGTCTATATCAAACCTGGCTAATTTACACGTTCGTAATCTTGTGATCAATTTTACCTACAGATCCAGACTATGAGTGTGATCCTCATAAGTCTTCTGAGGTAAACACTGTGTAAATAAATCTTCTAGAACTTTCATGTCAATCGCTCCCACTTTATATACATCGCCTCTTATCACAATTTTCTTATGATGTGGTACTACATATACTATGTGTTTCACCACCTTGTGAGTCCTGGGTTCCCTTGAGTTTGTCATTACACCAGCACAATCACAGTATTTTGTGATTCTATTAGGTAAACTCGGAACACGCAACTCTGGAAGTCGACACCGGAGTTGTACTGCTTCTAATGAAGCTTATGAAGCTATTACACACTCATCCTTCATACTGAAATTTGGGACACTCTGATGTGTTAGATTCCTATAACTCCTCTTCCAAGGCCAACACATAGTTAGAGATCGATTTCCTTCTTTCATGACCCTCTTGGAAATCCGATACCATATGACCCATATGGCATATTTATAAAATAATGTGCCTGTCCAGAGTTGAATTGATATATGTTACCATGCCTATAGCATTACATATATCTGACTTTATTCATCGCCATATAGAAAAATAGCAACCCTTTCTTAGTTTTATGATGAAACGAGTCACCATAGAATCAATTTAAGCGACTTGACACACCTAAACATCCTTTCTTATGGTCACACAAGACTTTAATCCAAAGGATGTTCCAGTATCTCATATTCCTACTTCTGAAACTATTCGGATAACCATCTCTTTATGCCTGACAATATCTCCACACCATTTCCAAATGGGAAATACTATCTACATAATGTTCAAGGAAAAACCACGCTTCCGCTGACACATAACTGATACATGAAACTCTCATTATACAAAATCAAAATGTCTGTTTCATGACCTTGAAGCTCCCTTGAGTTCAAGCTTGAACTTCTTTGGCTTCTAGACAAGATGTTGTTCACCTTACTGCACATAACCTTTCTATTGCATATTGATGTCATGATCTTTTATCAAGGTACCCGTTTGTGAAAACACGGATGATGTCATCTACCTTCCAGATACTTAGGTCCATATGTGTTGTTATGGACCAAGGAATTCTAATGGGTTTAAGAACTCCAACCAGCGAGAAGGTCTTGTTGTGAACCAATATTGTTAAGCCTGTTAAGACAACCTCCCACTACAACGATGCTCCTTTTATAATTCCAGTTATTGGTGCATTAACTTGTGATTTACCACCTTGCGCGGGGCCCGTGCAATTGGTACCATACCTACCAAGGTATGCTAAATAAGCCATGGGGTATTTCCTGATGGATTTGAATTGCCTTCTCAAAGTCGTTTGAAAACAATCTTATATTTGGATTCGTGGTTTCATCCTATACAACAACACTCTTGTGTTTAGGATATATAAAGAAATCATCCTTTTTGTTTAGTTGGGATAGCCCACAAAGCAGTATCAGCTTGAACATTTCTTCTATCAATGAACTTCCTTCATCAGCTTAAAAACTGAACTACCCATCATTACCTTTTGGCAAAGTCAAGATCCATTAGGGTATCTAGAACTGATTTTGAATACTCTTGATTAAGCAAATACACTACTCCTATTGGTGCATTTCCCAAAACAAAAAATTGACAAGCTAACATAGCTTATTAACTTCAAATAATCTATTTTTTCGTTTTGTCCACACCATCTGTTGGTCCCTAATCAGTGTATCTATAGTTACAGAGGAATGTTTAATAATATCTTGCACTTATCTTGCTAAGGTTACGACTTAGCAAGTGTTGATCAAATGTGTGTAAGCTCGAATATTCATTAGATTTACTTAAAGTGATACAACACTTGATGTGTTGTTAGTTTCAAAGTAAGCAATAAGTAATGAGATTAAATCAGTAAATAAACACGAGATTTATAGTGGTTCGAACAACTGTTCTAGGTCCACAAAGGCCAGGCTTGTATCTGCTAGCCTTTTCAATGTTTGCTAGCGTCTTTAGCAATCTTTAGACTTACTGACTCCTTCAGCATTCTTTGATCCTTTCTTCTAGTTCTATTACAACTCGAATAATTGTATCCTATATAGGACTTTTACAATTTTGACACAATTCTAAGTTGCTAGAAACTAGATTGACTTAGCTTTGATGCACCAAAACCAAAATACATACAATTGAGATCAAGGGGTTATATTATTTCTAACAATATTCCTAACACCATCCGTTTGAGGGGTAACAGGTGTAGCCGACTGGGATACCATACCTTGCTCTGCTTAATACTGTAAAACACATCACTTGAGATGAACACCATAATGAAGAAATCATTATGTCTTTATGGTCTTGTTTAGCTTCTTCTCTACCTTAGTCTTAAACACTCTTGATTAAAGCAAGAGACTAAGACTTGTAATGAGTTAGTTAAACATATCCATATCTTAAGTGATAACAGTATCAATGCCTATTTAAGGCAACTGCGGATGTAGACTCAATATAGAGCAAACACAAAATAATTCTTAGAGATTCAATTGATTATTAAAAGGCCTGGTTATCATCTTTTACCTCTCAGTAGTATTAATAAGCACCATTCTTAGAAATACCTTGATAAAATCCATAATCCCATGAATTTCTTAATACTACTTATATCGATGTAAACTCATCTTCTAGTAAGATTCTTTAATATGTCATTATACACTGTTGGTTTATATAACGAGTGATGAAGAGATAAACATCCATTTAATAATAAAAAACATTATTATACATATAACTGTAATCTATAAAGTTAAATGGAAATAGTTTTTAAACAAAATCGAACATCTCCTCAACACTAAAACATTGTTTATCATAAATATTAAGTAAAATCTTCATCAACTGAAGTAGCAACTTCCAACATCAATCTTAGAGATGGTAATCTCGCCATCTTCAAGCATTATCATCAGCTTAAACCCCTACAAAGTGTAGCAAACATGATTTGTATCATCAGTAACCACTACCCACTAAGGAGTAGAAAACTGATGCTCAGCATGTTTTAACAACTTATGCAAAAGATGAACATACATTGTCCCTTAGTTACCAAAATTGGACAATCTACATTCGACTGACCCTTCTTGCCACACTTGAAACATTTGTCTTTCATTTTTCTTTATTTCCTTTGTTCCTCTCTACTTTACCATTCTTCTGCTTCATGTTATAATGACATGACGTAGAAGAACTTTTAGCAAGAGATCTGGAAAGACTCGATAATGCAAGATTGCTCCCACTGCTTCCATCATACCTCTTTCCTTTGACATCACTCTTTTTACTCGGAAGCGAATCAGAGCATCTCACAAGAATGACCGAAGAAGCTTCTACAAATACAAGATCTTTGAGCAGACTGTGAACAGTATACTCTCTTATTTTTCTCAACAGATATTCTAAAATCATCAAATGACTTCGGTAGCGTGTTGAGTATCAAGTCAATTTTGACATCATTGTCAATTTGACCACCCATTAATGTTTACTCATCGATGAGCTAAATGAGTGATTCCACATGTTCACGCACTGTCTTACAATGCACTTGATAAGACTAGATCCTGCATGTCCATCGAGCCTGTCATATGCTTTGTCAAGATGTCGCATAATATTATGTGCAAGCTACATACATCACTGTAACGAGGAAGAAGTGCATCTGACATACCACCCAAGATGTATTGTCTGGCCATTCCATTTGACCACATCCACATGTGTTACTGCGCATGCTCCTCGTCAAAAGATACATCGGTCGACAAACTCGGACAGGGAGTTTGTAGAACAAACAAATGTCCAAAGGAACCCAAAAGTTTGACAATGTTACTTATCCATACAGGAAAATTCGGACCAGTCAAAGAGTTGTGTTCAATTGAATTAATAAGCTATGCAATCAAAGACATATCTGAAAAAACCAAAAAGCGGATTAAAGTAAGCACATACAACTAATGATTGAAACAAATATGCATAGCAACCTTTAAATAATACAATACAATTTGTTTCCTCCAATTGCCAAAGCTAATTTACCTCAAGCTACTTAGTAGATGTTTACGACACACGCTTGACTAGACCAAAATAGGCCCTTTAATTTCAGAACATGCCACATATCTGCCGGCAAAAGAAATTAATGTTGGAGATACTAAGACCATATTCACCTATCTAGAGCACGAACATGATTCATGAGTTATACTCCATCCAACATCTAAGCCAAATAACCACAATCCTAACTCCTGATGTCAAAAGGAGATTATGCATACTTACTAGACCCATACCACATGCCATTTACATCTTTCATTATCTCTTTTAGATTAATCTTACAGACCTGTGAAAGTTGTCTCAATACAAGCTACAAGCTACTTAGTAGACGTTTGTTCATTGGCTCCCACTTCTCATCTTAATTTAAGTGTTTTATTTAGAAACCTCATCGCATTTCAACAGGTAAGTGACCTCTAACTCAAGCTACTTAGTAGACGTTTACACTTTGAAGTTCCTTACTTCTAATGAGAAATCGTATTTGTGGAGGTCTAATGACTTTAGTTTGAAAAGAACCAACATCTAGCTTAGTATTTTAATTCCTAAAGGTTTCATTCGCACATATTGTTTATGTCTCATAAATTATGTCACATCTAAAATTCCATTATAAATTAATATGATCTCATAATTTATAGACAAATTTTAAATTATAAAACAAATCACATAAAACATGCTCAATAAATGAAACTACATCATGCTTTTAACAGTAAATAAATAAAGTAGTGAACATGCTTTCATATTATTTACTAGTATGCACTTAAAATCACATCATAAGAGAAAAAAATTAAGTAAACTAATAAAAAATTCTCGTGGCCCCACTGATGCGATTACAAAAAAACATATCTATTACAAGGATCTATTTTTATACATATCTTCTATCTATGGCTCCCTCTATTAAATCTGGAAAATCTGCAATCTCGGCTGCATAACGGGCCAAAACTAGGTTTGTAAGAAATCCCAACCGCCCTCTCCCTTGCAGCCACTGCCGCAGATCCGTCACCAACGCCGGACCCCAGCATTGTGCGACACTGCCGGTTAGATAGGTATTGTTGATCGTGACTTCCTGCGGCCAAACTATTGAAGTCACAACTCGTGACCTGCAACAACTACCTCCACAAACTTCCGCGCGCCTCCTGCACACTACCGCTGTACACCACCATCAACATCGCCGCTACAAGCGACGATAGAGAGAGTGGAGACCAGACATGAAGCAAGTACCGACAAAGGAGTGGCCGAGCCGCACACAGCACAAATTTGTTGTGCGTCGCTGCCACCTTTGATGCTCGTTATTTCACTGACTTGCGGAGTTGTCGGCCCTCCGCACGCAGCCTGCACGTGGTTCTTGTGCCCGCTTGAGATTGCTGCCGATGCTGCTGAATCCCGAAGTAGCGTGCATGTGCGGTGAGAGGCGGCTAGCTGCGTGCAACAAAACCCTATAGTTTTCTGCGCACCGCTGCCGGTCGTCGTCGTCACTCCGGTGGGTGGCTGTCATGGTGTTGCTGGAACTGTGTTGTTCATTTTTGTCTTAGTTTTTCTCCGGATTACAGATTTGAATAAAAAATACAAAAAATAGATCTAAATCTTTTACAATTATTTTTCCTGTCAAATCTAACCATATATTTTCACGAGGTGAAAAACAAATCCGAAAACGAGAAGGCCACAAGAAAAAAACCATCCACGACAATTTAAATCAATGCACGAACATACAAATTTATTTAATCATAATTTATTTAGGACAGAGCCTAAGAATCGGAACCTGGCTCTGATACCAATTGTAGGATTCGAGTCTACGATAGACAACATGAGTCGTCACTATAATTTCTTTGCCAACGATCGTTCATATGATACAAAAATAAATAAAATTTATATAAACTAGGTGAACCTATACATGCTCCAACAAAATTAATTGTAGTAGATGGATTTAGGTATACCTCAACCCCTGCCAATTGAATAGTGACAGTTGACTAAGTTAATTGTTGTTCCTAAAAATCTGATCTTCTGATCTGGTGAGGATGTGCTTCCGAGTTGAATCAAAAGATCGTAGAAATCAATCACTTTCTCTCTATTTGATTGTCGCCACCCTCTCTCTGTTCACCCAATTATTCCTAACTGAGTACTGAATAATGAATTATTGTGTGTATTTATCTGATAGAGAGAAGGGGTTTATATACTATTTGGGTTTGTAAACCCTAATATTAATGGGCTCTGAGCACTTTGTGGGCCAGACCAGGGATCAAAGGTAAATAATAAAGTAGACCCTCCTTATTAATTAATTCTTCCTTGTTCAACCCAGAACTTAATTAATTAATAAAACACTATTTTACCTTCACCACGAAAACAATGCAGACTCACTCCTTTATTACCACGTAATTAGGAGCGGGTTGCATTAAACTTGAATGATCCATATATTTAAGGTTCCAGACATTGATTAATTAATTTGGCTTATGACAATTAGCCACAATTAATTAATATATTATTTCATGAGTGGTACCACTCTCTCCTTTTCACTTATGCCTGATTTAATAATTCAATCTGTAGGATTTAACATAATGAACCTTGTGGTCCTAAGGGAATGTCTCCATCCTAAAACGGATATGATTACGTACATGTCCAACCTAAGTAGGCCACACAAAAACGGTCACACCCAAGATGCAGACATTGGAGTCCATGAATGAATCGCCACCATAGCAAGTCAAAGTGTGGTCAACTTGTGTATGCCCCTTACCCTTCCATTAGGTTTAAGATCATAACAAGTATTTAGAGATCTGGCTCCCTCATATGTCAATAAGAATGACACATCTGCCAATTGATCCCATCAATACATAAATATGTATCGACACATCAAATCGCTAGGATAAAATCACTTATGAACTTATGTGTCGCAGCTTAAACCAAAAACCTATTTAGAAAATATATCAACCATGATACTTTTTGTTGGTCCCGGTTTTTCAGAGTATAAAACGTTACGCAGCGGAAATAATGTTAACTGTTTTCTTGCACGCTACTTACACACAGCTGACAACTGGCAACTGGTCAGCTGGTGCTGGTTAGTCAGTACACAGCTGACAACTGAGACCTGTCAGCTGGTGATTCAAAACTTAGAATATTTAGCCTTGTTTGCACAGTTATATATCAGTTTCAGGATATACTCCAGCACTTGAGTGTTGGGTTTAAAATATGAATGAAAGACAGAAAGCTGATAAATAACAAAG
>JAPKLW010001100.1:237821-259749 GCA_026898455.1 Plectranthus barbatus
TTACAAGAAAATAAAAGGGTTTCGTGTTTCCCAAGTCTCCAAACTCTGAAAATCAAATTGTAGAACGAAAATATGAAAAGGAATTAATGGGGAATTAATGGGGTATAATGGCACACTCTGAAAAATCGAATTTACATAGGTATTTATAGTGGTGGATGTGTATCCTATCAAATCTAGGGCTAAAGATATGAATAAATCTGTTTTTCCTCGAATTTCCGCTCCAGCAGACAGCCTCGCGTCGATCGTGGCTGATCCACGTCGATCGACGTGGCTTCTTGGTCGGCGTCGATCGTGGCTGATCCACGTCGATCGACGTGGCTTCTTGGTCGGCGTCGATCGATGCTGATTGGAGTCTGTCGACGCAGCTTCTCGCCCCTTCTGCGCGGTCTCACGGTTTTGGCCATGACTTCCTCCTACGAACTCCGATTGACCCGATTCCAGTTGCGTTGGAGAGCTAACTCAAAGCATCATCCATTGCCATGTGCCAATAGCTCTAATTCCTCTTGTAGAAGAACTCTTCACTGCTACTCTTACACGTCACTGCTTCCGGAACGGATTTCTCGTGAACTTAGGCCTAAAACCCTACAAAGACACCAAAATGAGCATAATACCACCTAATATAGACTCATGCATAGAATATATATATAAACTCAATAAAACTACATAAAATAGTAGAAAATAATATAGATAAGCGTGTAAAATAATGAGTTTATCAGACTACCGTGTGGGCAAGATTGAACAAGAGGTGAAAGGGGTCAACAACAAGGTGGAGCTGCTTAGGAAGCATGTGCAGATCGTAGAGACTCAAGTGAGTCAAATTGCTACCACAATTGGGGCACAACACACGCCGGGAAAGATGTCGAGCACCACCGAAATCAACCTGAAGAACCAAAAAGATTGCAAGGCCAATAAATTGAGATCCAGAACCAGCTACACTGGTCCGAGCATGTGATAACTCTTGAAAAAGAGTTATATTCTCTTGATTTTAGTTCGTTTTAGAGAGTCTTTCATCTACGTTTAACCGAATAAATATTGTTTTCATCTTGTATTTGGTTGTTCGATTCCTTTTATGTTTATTTCGTGTTTTGAAGCAAATAACGATATTTTTGGAGGATTTGGAGTGAAATTGTCGTGCAGGTAATTGCTATGTATTTTAAGCCTATGCTGGAGCAAAAGGAAGCAGATGCTGTAGCATGCTGAGCTGAACTAGCTCCCAGTCAACTTTGGTCAAAGTGCGGGATGACGTGGAAAAATCTATTTTTGCTGATCTGGATGTGCGAAAACAGCTGAAATTCATCCATTTTCTCCAAGGACAATTTGGGAACAAAGCTAAAAGGGGAAACCTAAAATTGCGGGAGGTATAAATACTAATTTTGGAGGAGAGAAGAGGAGCCCCCCAATTTTCATTTTCACTTCATCTCCCCCAAATCGTAGAGAGAGGGGGAGGAACCAGCTGGGGAGAAGAAGAAATCAGCTGAGTAAGAAGGAGTGCAGCTGGAAGAAAAATCAAAGGAAAGGGGAGCTCACCTAGAATTCCATCGCCACACACATCGAGCTGGGGGATTTCAGCTGGGGAAGGGAAGAACTCGCGACTAAGGAAGGATTTTAAGCTGCAGCTCAACCACCGAAGAGAAGGATAGCTGGGGATTGAGGAATCGTTCCCATTGCTACTTAATCTAAGGGGGGAATCCTTATTTTTTCCTTCTTATCTTTAATTCCCTATTTTTACTTATGAATTTTAGCTTCCAAGAAATGATTCTAGCTCCACACCTAGTAAATATGAGCTAAAGTAGTTGACCATGGCTATGGATGAAACTTGCTTGTGTTGAAGCGTTTGTTATGCATTGTGAATGGAATGGAGTTTTGAATATTTTGGTGGTTTAATTTGTAAGATCACAACTCTTGTGGGAACTTGAAGTTGTTGGTTCATGCTTAGTTTAGATTTGAAAAAATTGAGACTAAGAGTAGAAGCCCCGAATATTACACACTTCATGCATACGAATATGTGGTTTTGTGTTTGCTAAAATGCCTAGGAGAGTAGTAAATGGTGTTGAATCTAAATTGAATTGGGACATAGGAATATGTTAGTTTAATTTAGAAAAGGCTATCTCACCTATTTTCGAAAATCTAGTTGAGAACCATAGTTGGCAGCAACTTTACTCTGTGCTGTTCGCGATGCTGTAGCATAATATCTGTAGCAAGTGATTCCATAGCCTAGGTCGTTTCTCTCATCGACTAAAAAGAATTTGTCCGATCCGGTTTTTCCCATTTTTCCCCTGTTTTTGGTCATCCCCTGTTTTAATGTTTATTGTTATTTACTCTTTAATTCATGCCTAGGTTAATGAAACAAACCAAATCATTTTTCCTCATCAATTAAACCGAGTTGAGTGTTGGTGCACCTTTAACCCTTCCCTGTGGAATCGATACTCGGAGAATACTCTATTTTATATTACTTGTGACAGTGTGCACTTGCACTAGTGTGTCTCACGCACGCTACAACATGCCCTAAAATAAATTCGGGGGAGAAGAGGAGGAGCAGGCTGCTGGATTGCCCTCTATCTTGATCGATAGGCCCCCTGTCGATCGACACAGATGATAGGAGGATGCCTAGATGTCGAGCGATGAGGAGATTTCAACCGTCAGAGATTTTGCGGGCATGTCGACCGACATGCCCCCTATCGGTTGTCATAGAGCCCTTCCCAGCACAAGTTTTCAAGTTCTAAAGCTGCTCAACTACCTCCGATGCCCTTTCCTCAACGCTTTGCCAAGAAAAAGGAGGATTCCAAGTTCTCTCGGTTTGTTTAGAACTTGAAGAAGGTGAGCATTAATTTGCCACTAATTGAAGCTTTACGTGAAATTCCAGGGTACATGAAGTATCTCCGCAAGCTGATGAGCGAGAAGAAGCAATTTGTGGAGAAATCGACAGTCAAGCTTCATGAGCAATGCAACCTTCTCCTCTAAAAGAAGATTCCAATCAAAAGGAGTGACCCATGATGCTTCACAATCCAAGTCGAGATCGGGGGGATCGAGTTTGAGAAGGTGTTGTGCGACAATGGTGCCAGCATCAACCTGATGCCTTATTCCATCTTCTAGCGCCTCAAGATTGGAGAGTTGAGGCCGACCACTATCACGTTGCAGATGGAAGACCGCTCTGTATCTTGCCCAAAAGGTATCGTTGAAGATGTGCTTATTCGTGTTGGTCACCTTATCTTTCCTGCAGATTTCGTGGTCATGGATATGAAGGAAGATGGCAGCACACCCCTCATCTTGGGGAGGGAGTTCCTAGATGCAAGTGCCTCCTAGATTGACTGTTGCGGTGGGGAAATTATGCATCGAGCTAATGAAGAGAAGATCACATTCAAGCTTGATAGAAGTGGGCAACAATCCAAGTGCTTTCGGATCACATCCATTGAGGATTTTGAAGAGGAAGAGGAAGAAACTGAAGAAGAGAGGACCAAGCCCCTCAAGAATGGGAGCGAGGGAATGAGGTGGAAAAATTATCAATTATACCATCTCATCCCGAGCTCACTACTGTCATTCAAGATCGCTTGGTCTACATGGTGGATGCTCGACAAAGGCGAGTGCGCTCTAGCCCTCCTTGGTTTTGAAAAAAAAAGGTACCGTCGAGCTACGGCGTTAACCAAAGCACTTGTTGGGAGGTAACACAACTTTTACATGCTTTCTTTTCAATTCCCGTTGTTTTTCTTTTCAATTTTCATTTTCATTTTTGTTGGTGTGTTTAACATTATTTTCAGATTTTTGTTTTTCCTTTATTTTATATTATTTTCGATAAAAAAAATAATCAGAGAGGATTTACCTCTGTTTCGATCGACATACCTGATGTCGATCAACACAGAGGTACGCACGGAGTACCCTTTTGACTTAATGAAGGGCAAGTCAACAGGAAGGCTCTGTGTCGATCGACACAGACTGCTAGCAGACACATCTTCATCGTGATGAGTTGATTCCTTCGGTGGATAAAAATGTTGATGTCTGAGATCAACAGTCAGGTACAAGTTCTTTATCTTGACTGATTTTCAAACTTTTTCTTACTCTCCGAGTTTGAAATAAATTTGGGGGGATGTGGACAAGAAATTTGAACTTATCTATCATTTACTAGTTTTCTTTTTATTGATTTCTTTGAATTAATTGGTTTATTTAAATTTATGTCTAGAAAAAAAATATGGATATAGTGTGAGAAAATTTTCTTAATTAAACTCATTTGAACTGATTGCGAGTTGAAATCGCTTAGGGATGAGTTTGATTTTATTTCAATTGTAGTTGATTGCCTATGAATGTAGAATACTGCATGATAGGGTCTAATTGAAACTTATACTTGCATGATGATTGAGTGTATTGAAATTGACTAGGGAAGAAATATTTGAACACAAGTGAGATTTGAGCATTTTTCGTTTGATGTGAGATTCGCATGTATGTTTTCATTTCTCTAGAACTTGCTTCTGTAATGTTTTGAGACTGCATGGTGTGCACAATGATAGAAAATGATCTTAGGCCATCTTTGTTAGCCAAATTATCCCAAACATTGTCCCGCGTGATATTTTATCTTTTGATTAGCCGCTTTGAGCCTGTTACTTTTTCTTTTTTGGTATATGAGTTACGAAAAATATTATAGTTCTATTTTGTCCATGAGATAGTCCTATAAAAAAGGTGAATTGTATCCTGTTTATAGGATTTGGGTGAAATAAGGGTAATTGTTATTAGAGGATAAGAAATTTCAAATTTGGTGTACAAAAGAAGGTTGGGCTCTAGAAAATAAATGTTTGTATCGTTATAAGCTCAAATGATTAAATAAAATTTTTAAGAGCATAAAAGGATTAAAAGAAAAAGAAAAAGAAGAAAAATAAAAAAATAATAAGAGCCTTGGTTTGTGTTGAAAATGTTAGGAGATTGGTAGATGTTGTTAGATAGTGGTTGGAATTATTAAGAGTAGCTAACTCAGTTGATTTAGTCACTTAGCCAAATTTTCCCTACCCTTCACAAAAGCCTACATTACAACCTAATCAAAGGTCTTTTTTTATTCATGAATTGTGTGCACAAATTAGCAGTGGAGATTCTAGAAAATTTGCAAGCCTATGGTAGAAATTTCTTCATTCATGTTGTGAGTGCTTTCATTAGAACCCAAACACTTGTGTGAATGAGTGATACACTTCTTTGTGAGTCTTCCGAAGTTGATGAATTTCCTATCTCTTTCAAATTGCTTGTGTGATGTGAATTGACGGTCCTTGATTGTGAAGAATCATGTGATTGCACTTTCAACTGCTTGCGATTTCTTTTCTTTCTTTCTTTGATTGAGGAAAATCAAGTATTCAAGTTTGGGGGGTTTGATAAGTTCATATTTGTACTCACTAATCCATGTTTTTCTCAATTGTTTTAGTTTAAGTAGTTTATGTTTTTAGTCATTTCTGTGCACAAGTTTATTATATAGGATACTAGGGCTGGCAATTTCTGACACGACACGATAACACGACATGAACACGCACAATAATAGCGAGCGCGAACACGACAGGAACCCGTTAAGCTCAAACATGATAACAACACGACACGATAATGACACGATACGATAATGACCCAACACGATAACGATCTGCCTTACAGAAATTGTCAGGTGTATACTTAGGACTAAAGAATTTTGATTCGACACGATAACACGACACAAACACGCACGATAATAATAGGCGTGAATACGACACGAACCTGTTAAGCTCAAACTCGAACACGACACGAACCCGTTAAGCTCAAACACGAACACGACACGAACCTGTTAAGCTCAAACATGATAACGACCCAACACGATAAGACACGACACGATAACGACCCAACATGCATGAATTGCCAGCCCTAGATACTATGCTCTTGATGGAGAGTTTTGCGGGTATTTAGGGCTAAAAATAGGTCAAATGGTGAAAAGAACTGAGATATTCAGAGTTGTCGCTTCGATTGACACATTGGAAGTCGACCTAGTTGGAAGACAAGCCAAAATCCTGAAGCAGGACCTCTATGTCGATCGACGTGGTGCATGTCGATTGAAACAGAGGTTGGATGTCAATTGAAGACAAGGCAGAAGAAGGAGCCTCGACATGTGCAGGCATGTCGATCGACATGTGCAGGCATGTCGATCGACATCCTGTTCCGAGAAGGAAAAAATACCTATTTTGGTTATTTTTGTCATTTTAGCCCAATACCTAATTGAGATGTTTTTGATCCTCTATATATAGTGAACTCATTAGGGCACGAATTTATCTCGAATTTAAGTTGGAATTTTGTGAAGAATATTGTAGATATTGGAGTTTTTACAAGACAGTGAAGGTTCCTCTTCGATTTCTTAGGTAATTAATAATATGTTTACTTTTCTTCTAGTCATGATTTGTGGCTAGAAACCCTAGCAGGTTCTAGGGCTTTTGATATTCTTTTCTGATGCATGTTTGAATGAAATCAACTTTATAGCATGGTTTAATTTCATGAACTTAATCAATTGAATCTAGATTTAAAGAAGGATCGACAAATGAATTTGGATCTAGGTTTATAGTTATTAATCAAAAGACCAAGAAGAGAAGATTAATAATAGGAAGAGGAAATTAAATATTCTTGTTTTCTGTCTCAAAAAGAAGAATCATGTGTAGGATTTAATTAGATAACTATTGAGATTGGTTAAATTGTGTTCTAGAGACCAAGAGGAGATAATCACAGTTTAACAATCTAGGGGTTTTATTGCCTAACCAAGGAATTTAATCCACACGAATCATAATTTATCCCCATTGTTGAGTTGATTATTTTGCATGTTAAAGTTTATAATATTTGCCCTGGGATCTGTATCTTTAATTATTGTATTTCAAAACCTTTAAATTATTGCAATTGTCACCTTTAAATTTCAAAACAAAATCCCTTTTTAAAATTCCTCAAACTTCTATGTTCTAAAGACTATAGCTAGTACTTTGACATTTCTTTGCATAGTCCCTATGGGATAGACCATCTTAGGGTGTAAAAATTTATTTGCTTGTTATTTTCTACAGTTTATCAGCATGCCAGCTTGGAAAACAAACTAAGGTTTCTTTCAAAATCAAAACAGACAGTACGAGCTCATAGAGAATATTGGAATTACTGTACATGGATCTCTTCGGATCGGTGACTCCACCCACCGTCAGAGGCAACAAATATACCCTAGTAGTTGTGGATGAGTACTCGAGATATATTTGGGTCAAACTTCTCAAGACCAAGGACAAGGTGTGCTCCGAGAACTTATCATATTCGTTCAAACTGATATGAGAGTCACAATTAAGAGAATTAGATCCGATAATGGGACTTTGTTCTGCTTTTGTCCCCTCATGCATTTCTGCGTTGAAGTTGGGACAGGACATGAAAGATCTACTCCGAGAACTTAATAGCAAAATGGGCTAGTAGAAAGGTGGAATCAAACAGTTAAAGAAGCAGCGTGGACCATGCTGGCAGAGACCAATCTAGGTGAATGCTTTTGAGGAGAAATTTTAATTATGGCATGCTATACACAGAACAAAACTGGTCTCAATGGTCGTCTTCACAAAACCCCGTATGAAGCGTATCACGCTCGTAAGCCTCCTTTAGCTCATCTTCATGCTTTTGGTTCACCATGTTATATCCACAATATCGGGGAAGTCAAAGTTGAATACTTTTTCTCCCAAAGTTGATAAAGGTGTTTTCCTAGGATATGAACACCCATCTTACAAGGGATATAGAGTATTCAACAAGGACACTAGGCTTGTGGAAATAACATGCAATATTATTTTTGATGAAGCTAATTTAATGTGCAGAACTCTGGAAGAACTACGACAAAAGCTCCACATCCAAGAAACAGAGCCCTCAGCTTGTACTCAAATAGCTGTGAGTGTCGGTGATGCAATAAGATTGTTGAGGCCTGGTATTCCATATCCCTGAATGATTGCACAAATCAATGGGGAATCCAACCTGAAGTATTCAGACTTGATGCAGAGGTAGAATAACCAGCAACCCATGAAGATCTAACATAAAAGTTAGGAACTGGCGAGATCGAAGTTGTTATTGAAAGAAGTCCAATTTCAGAAGCCCCTCAAGCTGACGAAGGTCAATCTGCAATGGATTCAGAGCAAGATTGCAAGCCAAATGCAGATAATTAACTCATTCAAGAGGATTTTTATCTCATAGAAGTACTAGTTGCTGGAACCTCTACCCCAGAACCATTCGTACAACTAGTCGAAGTCAGTGAGCTTCACAGACCCAAATGGCTGAGACATTATCCAGAAAATGCAGTGATAGATAATGTTGCAAATAAAGTGCGGATGTGGCAAGGAAGTGCCCTACTTGCTTGCTACATTTCCAAATCAGAACTGACAAAGATTGGAGAAGCTCTGCAGTCGCCGGATTGGATCAACGCAATGCAAGAAGAGCTTTCAGAATTGACCCTCAATGATGTTTGGTACTTGGTGGACAAGCCTGCACATTAATCAATGATAGACACCAAGTGTGTCTTCAAGAATAAGCGGGTTGAAGCTAGAAATATAGTTAGAAATCAAGCAAGACTAGTTTCCAAAGGATACGCACAATGTGAAGGTATTGACTTTGATGAAACCTTCACACTAGTTGCCAGACTTGAGGCAATTAGGTATTTCTCAGCTATGCTGCATATCAGAACTTTACAGTATACCAGATGGAACAGATGATAGATTTATGTACTAAAAGCATTATGATTGGTATATTATGTACAAGGTCGATTAGTTAATATACTGGGAATCATAAATGTTGTATGTTCATCTCCTGTCTGAATTAACAAACATGTGTCGCAAACACAATTATCCTCTTATCTCGTCGATAGGGAGATCATACGGTGTGTAGTAGATCACGGAAGATCGTATGGATCATTTGACCTAGCGAGATATAAATGGTTATCATAGCTGAGACAATTCCAGGATAAACTATCGGTGTAGGCTGCAGCATACGCGGTAATAAGCATCTTATCTTGGATGGCTTGGTATGCTGGTGTGGTGCACACATTGATAAGGACTTAAGTCGAGATCGATTCTTTTATCTGACATTAAAAGAATCTAGATCTCTATGGCTAGATGAGATCCTAAGCTTATATGAAGGTACAGAAGTATATGCATATTGTGTATTACTTTGAGTTGCAGTGAAAGGCTCTGGTTGAGCTTGTATATCTGTGTATCTTGGGTAATAGTAGTTTGTGTACGACTGTCTGGTTCTGGAACTAGGTAACCACATCCAGTATAGGATGGTGACATTCCTTGAGCAGCTCAAAAGTTTCGTTATGCTAAAGTCCTGCAGGCTGATTAAGTTCAAGCATAAGTGAAAAGGTTTGAGTGGATTGACTCAGGAATATAAGATGTTAATTAATAAAATAGCTTGTCAAAGCTTAAATTAATTAACGAATGTTCGTAACCTTAAATGTGGGGATATACCGAGCCTATGCAACTCGTACCTCAAAACGTGGTTGCAAATAGGTAGGATAGTATTGATTCTCTGGTGGAATGAATCAATATTAATTAATTAATTATATTCTCGGTTGAATATGGGAATTAATTAATTGATAGGCCTTATTTGCTATTTGCATTCTGGTCCCTGGTCTGGCCCATGAAACTCAAGCCCAATAGAAGTCCAGTATTTTCCTATAAATACGCCTCAGTTCCTCAGATCTCAACACACCACAAGATCATAAGTTGCACACAGCAAACTAGAATTTGGGAGTTTTGGTGATCGATTGATCTGAAAAACGAGGAGGAAATTCTGCTTCTCAACCGGGCAAGGAATCTGAAGGGAATCTTCACCAGATATTCAGATTGAGTTGGGATACATAACAGAAGATCAGATCAGGAGGATTATCTTCTTTCTTCTCTCTCCTTCTTGTTTTCAAAAATTACTTATTAATTTTAATAGATTTATTTCCTCAATCTGTTAGGAAATTAATCTTTGTGCATGGGAAAAAGATCAAGAGGAATCTCCGCGCACTCGTTCTTCAGGGTTTCGCTATCCAGGTATTCCGCATAAACCCCCTTATGCATATTCAATAGGAGCATGCTAGAATTAATCATAGGCATAGAAATTTATTTTTGATATTCCAATTCACGATCCTTGGCAAACGGACTTCGTAATTCAGTTCACGAATCCCTTCAATTGGTATCAGAGCCAGGTTAATTAATTGGCTCTATCAGAAAAAATAATATTGCCTATGATTTGCATGATAATTATTATTGAATGATTGCATGGGATTTGGATTGTATTGTTATGTTTTTCCTCCTCGTGGTTCTCGGGTTAATCCGCCCCTTTATAAGGATTCATTTTTCACCCACGAGATAAATATGTGGTTAGATTTAGATTTTTAGATTGTAATTAGGTTTATTCAATGTAATCTTTTCTTTAAAAATTAAATCTGTAAAATGGAGAGCGAAGAACACGAAGGACGAAGGATCGCGCGACGCATCGCGGCGGGGCACGAGGGACGTGCACTGCGGTCGTGAAGCTGCAAAGGAACGCCAGTGGCGTACGCAGCGGACGGCCGAGCAGGTCGCAGCAAATGCGGCGGCGTGCGATCAAACCCTAGGTTTCGCGTGGTCGCGCGCAGCAGGCAGTAGCCGGCTCCAGGCTCGCCCGTGGAGGCGTGGCGCAGGCACAGGCGGTGGCGGCGAGGGCTGGGGAGGCACGGCAGGCGCTGGACGGTGGTCAGGAGCGGGCAGCGGCGTGTGCAGGCGTGGCGGAACCCTAGGGTTTCGTGCGCGCACGTTGCGTGCCGTTCTTGCAATGGCACCGGCATTCTCTCCCGCTTGTCGGTTGACGATGGTGGTGGTGATGCACGGCACGGCTCGTGGAGCGGGGCGTGGTGCGGCGAGGGTGGCTCGTGCGCGCAACGAAAACCCTAGGGATTGCGTGCTGCGTGCGCATTTCTCACATCGCGTTCCCTGCACGTTTTCCGGCAAGTCGTAGTTGCTGACGGTGGAGAAGATAGTGCTCGGCGGTTCGGGTAACGGTCGGGGCAAGCCGGGGCGGCGGCATGCGAAATGGGCGACGGCCGGAGGAGGCGGAATCGCGGGCTGCAACCATGCACGTACGTGCATGGTTGTTGCGCAATCCCAGAGCCCTCGCGGTAGCGGCGGTGGTTTGCCGCTGGTGGCTCGTCGGGCCTAGTTCTCGCGGGCTATTGGGCTTGCAATGTGTGCCTAGGCCTGCGATTTGGTTAACTCGCCTAATTGTCCAATTTTCTGATGGATCAAATCTTGGAGGCCCAGATTCATAAAATAAATTTAGATCACAGTCCAAGTAGTGGGAGCCCAGTCGAAGATCTGTAAAAATAATTCCAACGTGTAATAGTTAGAATTAATTTTTTTTTTATCATGGGGCCACGAGGAAATTTTTTATTTGTTTTATTATTTGTCTTCGCATGATAAATGTGTTTAATATTAATTGCGCAGCATATAAGCATGTTGTAGATAATAGGAGCACGTTTACTGCTTTTATTTACAGCTTTAAAGCATGCTATGTGATTTATTTTGTGTAATTAATTATAACTATAAATTCGGGGTTCATGCTATGCATGATAGAATTTTAGCAGTGTTATAATTATGGCTACATAAAATAATCTGTGCAATTGAACCTTATGAATTAAAAAAATTACTAAGCTCATAATTTAGTAAGACCTCCACAAAGCGATCCTTTATTGGAAGTGGGTAATTTATTAGGTAAACGTCTACATGTGTAGCTTGCTTAATATATTATTCATAAGTTCTAATAGATATGATTTCTTAAAACAAGCATTTATTTCATGTGAGAAGTGGGAGTTCATGCGTAAACGTCTACATGTTTAACTTGCATATTGAATTTTCATAAGTTCTCTAGGGATTGAATCAAATGAGACAGCCTTATTATAGGGATCAGGTGTGTTCTAATAGATCCTTTTATGGGAGGGTTGGCTTTGGTGGTAAGCTAGCTTAGTTGTTATCCAGAGTATAACTCATTTATGATGTCCCTGCTCAGTAGGATAATATGGTCTTAAGTTAGTCTCCAATTATTAAATCCATTTGTCTAAGGAATCCGGGCATGGATTGGAATTAAAGGACTGGAATTGAAAGATGCAGTCTAGTTAAGTGTTTTGTTGTAAACGTCCACATGTGTGGCTTGCAATGGTAATACTTAGGCAAATTGGAGGAAACATTAATATTGCTTTATCATAAGGTTTCAATTTTTAATTGTTTCAATTGTTTGCGACTATGTTTTCATTTCTACTATAATTTATTATTTTCAGACATGTCTATTGCTCACGTTGTCAACCTCTTAATATCAAACCCTTTAACTGGTCCGAATTTTCCTGAATGGAAATTTTGCTTCATGGAAATACTCTGCACTGCAAAACATGCCCATGTGCTTTACATGGACCCTCTATCTCCCAAGTATTGGAACTGTACTGGCTATGAGCAACAGTTCTATGACAGATGGGTAGCTTCTGATGAGTTTGCCCGCAGACTCATCATGAACAGTCTATCTAGAGAATTAAAGCTCAAGTATAAGAAGTACCAAACTGCTGTTGAGATATGGAGGGACCTTGTGAAAGTCTATGGGTAGGTGAGACGAACTGTCAGTTATAAACTTGTGGAGGACCTGGTCTGCAATAGAATGACTGATGGGAGTTCGTTGCTTCTACACTTTGTCAGTATGATGAGAATTATGAGAAAGTACAGAAAGAGAGGTGGACAAGTCAGTAAACGGGCAAAAATAAACATTGTCTTGCACTCTCTGTCTGATTCTTATAATTATTTCATCAAGTCCCTCGGTACCAGGCGCGAGTTTACTCTTCCCGAGTTACTCTCAGCCCTGACGCGAGAGGAATCTGACCTTAAAGCATTAGAATTTGCTTCAACTTTGTCAGCTTTTGACAAGACAGTTGCTGAAGCAAAAGAAATGCTTAAAATGTTAGATGAAGCTGATCTGGCAGAAGATGTCATCAGGCCATGCAAGCGCAAGCAAAGTGTTGTAGATTGTCTAGTGCTTGGCACGGGTAGACAAGGTACGTCGTGTGCATTTATAACGGAAACATGTTTAGCATCGGTTTCTACCCATTCTTGGGTACTGGATACTGGAGCTACTGATCATGTTTGTTATACTTTGCAGGGGTTCAGGCCGACAATGCAGTTGAAGCATGACGAGATTACCATCTCAATGGGCAGCGGAGAGCGAGTCTCATCAGTAGCCATTGGAGATTTTACTTTATGCTTTGAAAACAATGTTTTGATTTTGAGAGATGTTTTATATGTGCCAGTTTTTCGGCGAAACTTAATTTCAGTGTCCAAGTTATTTAGTGATGGATATTCAATTATTTTTTATAGTGGAGTTTCTATCATTGGTAATAACGGTGTTATCTGTCATGGCAAACTGATTGGCTCTCTCTATATCATTGATTGTATGCATAAATCTTCCGTGAATGTTGCAAACTCATCCAATAATAATAATCATTTAAAGAGAATGTTTTCTTCCGATGAGGATCAAACATATCTTTGACACATGAGATTAGGTCACATCAATCTAAAGAGTATTAAAAGATTAGCATGCGATGGGCTCTTGGATTCTTTTCAATTGGTACCACATCAAATATGTGAATCCTGTATAGAGGGAAAGATGACAACCAGGCCTTTTAAGGCAAGTCAGTCTCGAGCAGAGGATGTGTTGGAATTGATCCACTTTGACTTATGTGGATCAATGTCCACGCAAGCTCGTGGAGGTTATGAGTACTTCGCCACATTCATTGACGATTACTCAAGATTCGGATATGTCTATTTGCTTCGCCACAAGTCTGAATGCTTTGAGAAATTCAAAGAGTTTAGGACTGAGGTAGAAAAGAAGCTAGGTAAGACTATCAAGACACTACGATCAGATCGTGGTGGAGAATACCTCAGTAACGAGTTCTTGCAGTACTTGTCAGACAACGCGATTACATCCCAATGGACTGCACCAGGAACCCCTCAACAAAATGGTGTAGCGGAAAGAAGAAATAGAACTCTCTTGGAAATGGTCAAGTCGATGATGAGTTATGCAAGCTTGCCGATTTCATTTTGGGGATATGCCTTGGAGATAGCGGCCTACTTGCTTAACCTGGTACCTTCTAAATCAGTTCGTAAAACACCTCTGGAACTCTGGTATGGGCGAAAGCCAAGTTTGAACAGAGTGAGGGTTTGGGGTTGTCCAGCATATGTGCTGACAAAGGAACCTGATAAGTTAGAAAGTAGGTGTAAGCTGAATGTTGTTTGTAGGATATCCCAGGCAAACGAAAGATGGTTACTTTTATTGTCCTGAGAATCAAAAAGTACCGTCAGTACCAATGCAAGATTCTTGGAGGACGAATATGTAAGAAACCACAGATCCAAAGTTAAATTATCCTCCACGAGCTTGAGGATAAGGAAGCAATTCCATCAGGAAAGCCCAGTGTAGTGGTAAATCCACCTGTAACTGGTGAGGCTATACCAACACTGCCACTAATGCAAGGTATGGGACCAACGCGTACTGTGCCAATTACTGATATATGTTCGTGGGAGAGTCCTCTGACTTGATCCCAGAAAATGGACTAGATGATTCCGATCCCTGAACATATGACGAGGCGGTATCTGAAAAAGATGCAAACAAATAGTTGATTGTCATGGATTCAGAAATAGAATCCATTACGGCTATGGATGTATACCAGAAAACTGATTTCCCAGATGGTTGTCGAGCCATAGGGTGGAAATGGGTATACAAAAGAAAGAAAGGAGCGAATGGTGAAATTACAACTTTCAAAGCAAGACTGGTGGCGAAGGGTTATAGTCAAAAGAAGGTATAGACTATGACGAGACCTTCTCACCGATAGCCATGCTTAAGTCCATTCTTATACTCCTAGCCATAGCACCACATAAGGACCTAGAAATCTGGCAGATGGATGTCAAAAATGCATTTCTAAACGGGTACCTTGAAGAAGGTAGGGACATCTATATGCAACAGCCAGAAGGTTGTGTGCAGAAGGGCGAAGAACATTTGGTCTGCAAGCTAAGGAAGTTGCTGTATGGACTTAAACAAGCTTCACGGTCATGGAATCTGCATTTTGATGAAGTGATTAAATCCTATGGATTTTCACAATGTTCAAACGAGAGTTGCGTGTACCCTCTATGTGTCAGGGGAAGCGTGGTGTTCCTTGCCCTTTTTGTAGATGATATTCTCCTATTTGGCGACAATGTGGAAGTATTGTCGGGCATAAAGGGGTGGTTATCCGAACAGTTTCATATGAAGGACCTTGGGGAGGCAGGACACATCTTAGGGGTAAAAGTTTTGCGGGAGCGCAATAAGAGGATGTTGACCTTGTCTCAAGGATCATATGTGGATACTGTGATTGCCCGTTTCAGCATGCAAACTGCCAAGAAAGGTTTGTTACCCTTCAGACATGGCATACATCTTTCCAAGGATCAGTGTCCGCTGACACAAAAGGAGAAAGATGAGATGAGGAACGTGCCGTATGCATCGGCCGTGGGGAGCCTCATGTATGCAATGCTATGTACGAGGCCATATATATGCTTTGTTGTAGGCATGGTAGCGAGATACCAGTCTAACCTTAGACAAGCGCATTGGACCGCGGTAAAGCACATACTCAAATACTTGAAAAGGACTAGAGACTATTGTCTCGTCTATCAGTGTGAGGAGTTGTGCCCTATGGGTTATACTGATTCGGATTTCCAGGCAGACCGAGATGAAATGAAGTCCACCTCTGGCTATGTGTTTACATTGGGAGGTGTGGCCATATCATGGAGGAGTGCAAAGCAGAAGTGCATTGCTGACTCCACCATGGAAGCAGAATATGTGGCAGCTTCTGAAGCTTCGAAAGAAGAAATATGGTTTTGAAACTTCCTTCTAGAGTTGGACGTGACTCCTAAGCTGCCCAAGACCATCACAATATATTGTGATAATTCGGGAGCAGTGGATAATTCAAAGGAACCACGAACTCACAGAGCAACAAAACACATTGAAAGGAAGTGCCATATAATACAAGAAATCGTAGCAAGGGGTGATGTGCTAGTAGAGAAGATTGATACAAAAGATAATCTAGCGGATCCATTCACAAAGGCTCTGCCTCAGAAGGTCTACGAGATGCATTTACGTAACCTTGGGCTGAGGGCAAAGCTAACCACGTAGAATGATTGATGTAATAGCTAGATTAGTTTAGACGCGTTATACTCTGGAAAGCACCTGTATAATGCTTTGAGTATAAGTGGGAGATTGATGAAATTATATACTGAAAGCATTATGATTGGTATATTATGTACAAGGTCGATTGGTTAATATAGTGGGAATCATAAGTGTTGTATGTTCATCTCCTGTCTAAATTAATAAACATGTGTCACAAACACAATTATCCTCTTATCTCGTCGATAGGGAGATCATACGGTGTGTAGTAGATCACGGAAGATCGTTTGGATCGTTTGACCTAGCGAGATATAAATGGTTATCACAGCTGAGACAGTTCTAGGATAAACTATCGGTGTAGGCTACAGCATACGCGGTAATAAGCATCTTATCTTGGATGGCTTGGTATGCTGGTGTGGGGCACACGTTGATAAGGACCTAAGTCGAGATCGATTCTTTTATCTTACATTATAAGAATCTAGATCTCTATGGCTTGATGAGATCCTAAGCCTATATGAATGTACAGAAGTATATGCAGATTGTGTATTACTTTGAGTTGCAGTGAAAGGCTCTGGTTGAGCTTGTATATCTGTATCTTGGGTAATAGCAATTTGTGTAAGACTGTCTGGTACTGGAACTAGGTAACCACATCCAGTATAGGATGGTGACATTCCCTGAGCAGCTCAAAAGGTTCGTTATGTTAAATTCATGTAGGCTGATTAAGTTCAAACATAAGTGAAAAGGTTTGAGTGGATTGAATCAGGAATATAAGATGTTAATTAATTAAATAGCTTGTCAAAGCTTAAATTAATTAATGAATGTGTGTAACCTTAAATGTGGGGATATACCGAGCCCATGCAACCCGTACCTCAAAACGTGGTAGCAAATAGGTAGGACAATATTTATTCTCTGGTGGAATGAATCAATATTAATTAATTAATTATATTCTTAGTTGAATATGGGAATTAATTAATTGATAGGCCTTATTTGCTATTTGCTTTCTGGTCTCTGGTCTGGCTCATGAAACTCAAGCCCAATAGAAGTCCACTATTTTCCTATAAATACGCCTCAGTTCCTCAGATCTCAACACACCACAAGATCATAAGTTGCACACAGCAAACCAGAATTTGGGAGCTGCGGTGATCGATTGATCTGAGAAACGAGGAGGAAATTCTGCTTCTCAACCGGGCAAGGAATCTGAAGGGAATCTTCACCAGATATTTAGATTGAGTTGTGAAAGTCTAATTAATAAGTCGATTTGAATTCTAAGGATGAATTAAAATTCGAGAGCCATCAGAGATAGGAGAAAATCTCACAAATTTTTATTAAATTGAAAATTGAATAAATTGTTCCATAACAAAGTCTATTTATAGGAAACTCAAATCCTAATCTTATAAGGAAATAAAAATTCGAAAATTAAAGACTAAGATTCGAAATTAACAATTAAATAAGGCCTAACATATTAAATCCAATAACTGATTAAAATTAAACTAAGCTCAATCACTACACATAATTAAAGTTATATTTTTTGTGCCTTCATTTAGTTCTTTAACCAACATCGACTTCTTGGAAATACTTGCAGTCCAAAGATCTTTAATCAACATATTCAATCATGCTCTCAATAATCTTGCTCGAGCTCTAGTCATCGACCCACTCGGAATATACACTGGATCATCTCTCAAAGCTGCGACTTAGGCTCCATCACAACAACAACTGAGAGATTACGATGTTGAGTCAGGATGTGTGCCAATTTATTGTGATAACAACATCGCAATACTCATAACAAAGAATCTGATTCATCATTCCAAGATGAAGCATATTGAAATCGAGCATCACTTCATTATATTCGAACTGAAGAACAATTGGACGACATCTTCACCAAGCCACTACCTGAAGAAAGATTCAGAGAATTATGCATCAAACTCAGTCTTCTAGAGCTTGAAGGGATTGCCCTTGAAGAAGAATGAGTCCAAAGCTCTCATTCTTGGACTTTTAATGATGAAGCGGAATAAAAATGAATCCAAGATCTTAGTTTTTGGTCTTCTAAAGATATAAAACTGGAGAGATACTAAACTAACATTGACATCAAATAAGTTGGTAGATGCTCACAAGGCTATCCTAGTCATAGCTAATGTTAACCTGTAACGCACTTGCAGAGTGTGGAAGATCCAAAACAATTATTATTGGAGTCAAACACGCCATGATTAAAGATGATTTTACGGTGTTCTAGGAAAAGAAGGAATGTGGATCTTACACGTGGACGGAGCCACTGTAACTGCTCTCGCAGATGCGAAATGGCAATTAAATTTCCTGAAGAATTGGGATGCTTCACACCCCAGGGGATTGGATTCGTCAAGCATGTAGAAGCAGTTTGTATATTTAAAGAAGGGCCTTGGAAATCTTCAAGGTATAAACTTGACATCTATCCCTTCAGTTTCTTCGAAATATCACTCCTAAAAGCCTTGTCTCTGACATATCTTCAACTATTGAATGACATCTATCATCAATCAACCGGAAATCAACCAAGATGCCTTCGAGAAAAGTACCTTATAGTTTCTCAGTTGAAAGTGAAAATCATCATTCTCACAAAGACGTTGTCTGATATGATTCTGCTATTGCTCGGTTCCCGTTCGCAGTTACGGTTTTTCTTACCTCAGAACCTAAGGGATGTTAGAAATCCCTACCGTCAGTCCATGATTTCATCCTCATAAGGCGTATGATGGATAGTCAAATAGGTCAGAGGAGGATCTTCCTTACGTCATAGGAAGTGGGTGACTCTTCGCAGATTAGACCATCTCTGATATTGTCCAATTCTAGGGTGAATCCCCAAGGTCTAATCACACTCTTCTCTTCACCCTTTTCTTCCTTGGTCCCAAATTTGGACAAATGGGAAGTAAAAAGGAGGTGGAAGTTTTATGAAGAGGCAAAGGAGTAGCTGCCAGGAGCAGGGTGATGCATGTTGCATATGACCTTTCCTTAGCTCCTGGTCATGCACTTTTTCCTGCAGGAAGTTAGAAGTTGCTGAAAAAAAAAACACTAAGCTGTCTCTAAGGATGAGAAATAGTTAGTGCTACTCTTATGCTAGCCCATCATGAGGAAAGAATGACATTGCCACTATACTACAGGTGGTGAGACCAGTTTATAGTGTCAGCAATAGCTAAAGATAAGTGGTGAGACTTGTCCATCTAGCTGGAGCTCTGCCATAAACTAGTGGTGAGACTTGTGAAGGCGAGGATGAGGTATGCTGACAGGTGAAAGGGTTCTCCCTAAATCTCATCACTAGCTTCAGGCGAGGAAGATAAAGTGTGAAAGTCAGCAGGGGATAAGAAGAAGATTAGATCAGTCCGAGAAGTAGAGGAATATAATTTTTCATTGTCCTTTGTATTTACTACTTTCAATAAGTTGTAAACAAATCAATTAAAATTCATAAATCTCTGCTTATTTTGAAGACAATAACTTTTTATCTCAAAATGATTGCCTCATCTCAAAACTAATGATACACTTCCTGGTGTAGTCAATTTTTATTCGCCCTTGAACTTAATCGAGAAATATCTCTCTCTAATTTTGGAGGAAGATCTATAGGGCAGGCTTAGTGGTTAAGTTTAAGTTATCAAGTATTAGCTTTGTTGGAATATCTTTCTAAACTTGACAAACAGACTTATCTACCAGTTTAGTGGGGGTTTCGAAAACATCAAAATGGGGAAATTGCTGGGAATTTATGTTAGAAATTCCCTTACGTTTTTATGGTTTGATGTGTTATAGAAACCACCTTAGGAAGTGTCTCTAGATTAGCTTAGCCGATACAAACTTGTAATGTCTACTCAGGATGTTTATCGAGTTGTAAAGAAGCTGGTCTAGACAAACCGAACTTGTGATCGAAGCCACCAATTTGGTCATTGTGAAGACAATAAGAGACTCAGACTCAGGCATGAACTGGCAGACTAACAACCATTTCAGTCTGAAGCTAATTACTCAGATAAACTGGTAGATATCACCAACTTGGATAATCACCATTTTATCAAGTCGAGTTTCATCTCACGAGTATAGACAAAGAAGACAAGCTAGAAGAATCACAAAAACTCAAACTTAAGGAAAGGAGATTCCTTAAAGTTCGAAATTCAAACATCTAGATTAGGACTCCTCAAACTGGCGGGCCGTTCTGACACACTACAAGATGTCGACACCTTGTGTCCGGAAAGGATGAAGCATGTGTGACAGAATAGGAAAAGGCACCTATCTCCATCAGATTAGAGACCCAGATAATTCAAAATTCGAATTGTCTCTAAATGGCTCTTTCGTCAAACCCTCCTTCGCTTCGTCTATAAATAGACCAAAGAAATCTCAAAGAAAGGGTTATGAATGCACACACAAACATAATATAAAACTGTTACAGCCACAAGAACAAAACGAACTTACAAAGGTTCAAACCTCATTAGTTGGAACCGTATTTTCCGAACAAAGACTCTCAGAGTTCACTTTTCTAGTTTGAGGCTATTTGTAATAGCTTACTGTGTTCCAATCTTTGGATACGAGACTCATAGCTTCTCAGCTTAATTTTATTAATGGTGCTCTTTCTCTCCATAAAAGATCACAGCAGTTGCAGCTATCTCAAAGTTGTTATTATCACGGGCATGTTGCCTCAAGTTTGAAGAGTTCTGAGAAGAACTTAAAGCTCCCAACTTCCGGAGAAGGAGCCTTCGTGGTGAGCCCACACTCCCTATCTGAGTGTTAAAGGAGGATAAGACCTTGGGCCAGAGAGCAAGTGGACTAGTGTACACGGGCATTCACCAGCTAGCGATAGATCGTGAGGACAAATTATAATCCTGAAGATAGTATATTTCGAGCTACTGCCAGAAGATAAGATGTAGGACAGTTGTCCGAACCTCTATTAATTCTTGTGCTTTTTACTGCATTGATTATTTCTGCAATAATTTAAAATTGAACACTATCTCGTATTAGATTATATCCGAGATCTTGACTCTAATTAAACTCGCAGAAAAATAAGTCTTTCAAAGAACCAAATTGGTTGAGAACCACCAGTTTGAAGATGCAAGAACTAACTCTTAATCTTCTGCTGCATATATTTAACTAATTCTAATTTCAAGACCAACAATATTGTTGGGAAATAACTCCTATAATCACCCTTAGGATCACATTGTAAAAGGTTTTGTTGGATCAAACCTTACTAGAGTGGTCGATCAAATGCTGAAATATAGTATAGTCTAGCATACTCTGTAATGTCCTGTATAGGTTATAAATTGAGTTGTAATAGATTAGTCTGCTAGAGGATTTCCTAGCAGATATCGAAGGACAGCGTTTGCTAAAAGTCATACGCTAGCAAAATGCTAAGGCCTTAGAATTTGCTAACGTTCAGCAAACCCTGAAAGATGCTAGCAGAACAAACGTCAAAGGTTCGAATGTCAACAGAAGCATTCAGTAAACCAAGACACAATAGCAGATCGCTAATGAACATTAGCAGAGCAGAATGTCAAATGCTGAAGCTATACTGTCGTTCTGACAAAAAGCACACACAAAGGACGAGACTTTCGCGAAGTAGCTCGGAAAGTACAGATCAATATCAAAAAGTGATTGTTCAAGTCTTATCACTCTCGGACAAAAGAGACGTTGTGTCTAACGGATATGGAGATTCAAGATTTGAATCTCCACCTATGAAAGGAAGGTCCAAAAGAGAGAATCGACTACTACTTCTACTACTTCTTCAATCAGAACAGACATTCGCAAACACTCAAGTGTGAGA
>JAPKLW010001101.1:0-94928 GCA_026898455.1 Plectranthus barbatus
TTCCCAACAATTTCCCCCTTTTTGGTGCGATCAAAGCCTAACCAGCGAGCACTCAGCTGATGAGGAAAGTTACAAAGTATTTCAGGGTTTTACAAAATAAGCCTATCAGATCTAAACCCATGAAACCACTTCCTCACATCAGCTCTAACTAAAATCTTCCCCCTCAAACAAAAAGGGATATTGCTCGTTTAAAATATGAGAATTGAGATCAGAGCAAAAAGATTTAAAGTGTGTGATACGAGTGCTGGTGCTGATTACACTGGAAGTGTAAGTTCAGCTGGTAAGTAAATACTTAGACAATTTGTTGGACAATGAGGAATTGTCATCAACTTGTCAGTAATCAATCCATTAATATGTTGCAGTTACAAGTACAGGATAGAAAACTGACTAGTCTAGAGATACAAATACTTACATCAAAATGAAGAAGCTAGACTATGGCTGAGAAGATGATCCTGGTGATTGAGTTCTGCTAGTTAAGGACCTCAGGATCTCAGTGAGCACTGCCATATCTTGTCTGCTCTTCTCCCTTTCCTCAGCAGCAATCCTCCTCTCCTCTTCAGCAAGACGGGCTCTCTCAGCCTCAGCACGTGCTCGCGCATTTTCCCCCTCTTGGATCCGCGCCAAAAAGGAGGACACTCCAGCGGTGAATGACTCCATTTGTTGAGTCATCTCGGTTCAGAAGCTGGCGAAGCGCTGGTCCATCCTGGCATCAATGATTGCAAGAAGCTGCGCAGGGGGATGGATCTCGGAGATTGGCTGTGCTGAAACTTCAATGGAAGAGGAAGGTACATCAGTTGCGGAAGGAGCCGCTGCTGGTTCAGATGCAGTTGATATCTCCATCGGGGCTGGCTCCTCCGCTGGCACTGCAGCTGCTACTGGTGCCTCTGCTTGTACATCAGCTGCTGCTGACTCCTCTACTTGCATGTCAGCTGCTGGCTCTGCTACTGGAGCTGGCTGGACTTCTTCAAAAACGGGTGGGGCTGTGAAATCCACCACTTGCCAGTCCATATGATCAGGGACAAGATCGCCCGAGACAATAGGAACACTAGGGACGGCAAGGGTCAGCCACAAACCACTAGAAGGATCCTCCTCCACAATATGGTCTACCAGCAAGGCGCAGGCAGCCATGTCGAACAGGATAGCATGGTAGGGAGGGATCCTCGGGAGGGTAACCAGCACGTTGAGGCGTCGGAGCGCGTACGTCAGCTGGTACCCCCGACTGGTGACTCGGAACTGGAGGAAAGGTAACTTGACCTTTTTCCGTGGTGGGAGGCCGGAGCTTCCAGTCAGCTGCCTATACTCTGCAATCTTCAGCAAGCGGCGCTTGATCCTCCTTGTAGACAGCTGCTGGGGGCACTCAGGATCAGTGCCCATGAAAGCATTAGCCCACTCCTCCTCCGCTCTCCAGTAGCCAAGACCCAGCCTGGCATAGAGAACTGCCCGCTTCTCCACAGTCAGCAGGCGCTGGCATCTATCAAAAATCCGCCATCTCCGGAACTCCAGACATAGTTCCGGATCCACCCTCCAGAGTCTACGGTAGCTGGATATCATCTCGTCATTGACGGCATTTTCCACCTCCACCGTGATGTTCTCAGCATACTCATAGAGAGTGGAGTTGTAATATTCCACTGGCTGCAGGGGCAGGCACCAGTCAGTGATTCTGGAGGCATAGACCGACTGGTGTGGGAGTCCGCTGAAGGGTATGATGTTGAATGCAGATGGCTCTGGCACTCTTGAGTTATAAAAAGCCATCTCCCCGCGCTGCTCCCACCGGTGCACCCCTGTCACTCGTGCCTGGAAGGTATCCTCATCAACCAGTTGATGCTCTTGGATGCAGAGCATATAAGGGCGCCTTTCAGTTCGTGCACGCCTAGCTGGTGGTGTAAAGGATGCTGCTGGTCGCCCGGAAGATGATGTCGAGGCATCTGTGGATCGGGGGCGACTGGCAGGATGACGAGCCTTATCATCAATGTCTGGGAACAGATCCCTTGGCTCCATCCTCTGCACCATTGAGTAATGAACTACCTCCGCAGCTGGCTCCTGCTCTGGCTCCTCAGCCCTTGGTTCCTCTTCATCCTCGGATTCAGAACTGACATCCGAGAAGCTCGCCAGTTGTACCGGGGTGGTCGCTCGCTCTTCTTCTACTCCACTGGCACCCCCTTGCGCGGCCAGTGGGTCTTCCGCAGCTCCTCCACTGGCTTCCCCTTGCGCAGCCAGTGGGACATCCTCACCTTCACCAGTAGCTTCCTCTTTCTCCTGGTACTGGTCCACGATAGACATAATGTCTTCGTCAGCACCCATCGCCAGCAGGCGTTCAAAAGTTTCTTCAGGTAGGAGCTCGCCTGGTGGGGCTGGTGCTGGTCGGCCGGTACTTGAGATTTCGAGCGCTTTTCCTTTGCCCTTGGCCGCCAGTCTCATCTGTTCTGCCAGCTCGGCCTGGCGCCTGGCCTCTGTTTCTGCCTTGATTTTGGCAAACCTCTCATCCCTGGCTGCCAGCTCCGCCTCCCTCTTCTGCTGGTCGGCCAAGGCCTTCAGCCGTGCCTGGGCTTGCTTCCTCCTGACTATGGAGGCTTGCTGCTCCTTCTTCGCCTGCTCCACCAGCTTCTGAGCTCTGGTCTGGATTCGCTTCCTCTTGCGAGTCATCCTTTCGAGGGTCTCCTCCTCAGTCAGTCCCAAGACGGACTTCTGGACTGGGATGGAGATCTTCCCAGACTCAGGGTCATATGCAACAGCTGATGGTGGCTGCTGGTGCTGGGAGGTCTTGGGCTTCTTGTGGGATGGCTTCTTGGTGACTGGTACCAGTTGTACGTCCCGTGGGTGGATACCAGTCGCCTCAGCCACCGTGCCTTCCATGGTTTCGAAGAGAGACTCCGTCTCCAGCTTCCTCTTCAACTCTGCCCTTGCCTCCTTAGTCAGTGGGAGAGCCACAGCTGGGACTTGCTCTCCCAGGTCTTCTGAGTCCTCCTCAGAAACGACCTCAGCAGGGTCCACTGCTGACTTCCCTTTCAGCCTTCGTGGCTTCTTGTAATCTGGATGAGGCAACTTCACCTTCGTGGCTGGTATGAAGTCGGAACCAACCAGCTGCTCCCCCTGATCCACGCCATCACCCAATTCCATCTCCAGGATGTGGCTGATCCTCAGCCCGAAGGATACGGCGTGGGCAAATCTCCCTTCAGTTGGCACGATGATGTTCCGCGCCACATTCTCCAGCAACCGGCCAAAGAAAAATTCGGCCCAGTTGCCCTGAATTCCATCCACCAGGGCACACATCACAGAGAACTTCCGCAGGCTCAACTCGGCGTACGAGCCGACTTCACATTGTAGCATGCGAACTACAATGTCGCACACCATCTGCCAGTACTCCTCCATCTCGGACTTCTTCATGCCAGTCCGGAAGGCGGTGACTTCTGGCTTCTTCCACTGCGCCCACCTTCTCCGGAATTCCGCCGTATCATTCTGAAGATACGTGGCCACATCTTCTCCTTCATTCCTCAGTCCGAAGAGATCGGCGAGGTATTCCGCAGTGACGGTGATCAGGTGACCAAAAACGGAAGTTGTGAAAGACTTCATGTCGTCAGCTATCACGGCCCGAGCGTAGAACTCGGCTACCATGTGTGGATGAAAGGTTTGGGGTGTCGCCGTTAGGTACTGTTGGAGGTCTTCTCGGTCAATCATCTCCATCAGCTCCTCCCCGAAATTTTTCAGGGCCAATTTCGCATTCAATATTTTCTCTTTCTGGACCTGAGCAGCCCTGACCTGCGCGTTAGAGAGCTGTCCCCTGGTCGCCGGTCTGTTCAACTGAACCAGTCGGGCGAACGGATATGTGTAATCCACATCTTCAATCTTCACTATGCCAGTATATGTTGGCATATGGGCTTCAGCGAGGGGTAGGTCTGGCGAACCAGGCTGGGATGATGTAGATGTAGGGTTGTCAGCTGGAGGTTGAGAGGATGATGCCATGACTTCAGAAAATGTTCAAGTTTCAGAAAATCTCAAGGGAAGATGAGAGAATTTGAAGGTAGGGTTCTGAAAGTAGGGAAACATAAAGGTTAACCCGAAGGAAGTGATCGGGTATTTATACTTGGGGCCATGCAAGATCAGACGTCCAGAATCAACGCTCAGCAAGCGAGGATCGACGGTCATCAGCAGGCCCGGTTCCCTGTGCGACGTGCGCGGTCGTGCTGACGTGGGCTACGCCGTGGGGCTGACGTGGCACGCAGCGATTGGTGGCACCCAAGCGTCGGACTGCGCAGACACTGTGCACATTAAATGTGGCATTAAATGCCGTATTAAATTCTGAGGGCTGTACACGCAAGTCGGATTTGAACAATCCCGCCTTTTCTGATACAGCTGGCAAGACTCTTGGACTGCAAGTGATCGTCAGTTAAGAGCTAGGACTCAACTGGTCATCAATAGTATAACTGGTCAACAGTTATATGCCAGTTGAATACTTCCCCCTGTCAGCATGGCCTCCTTACCAGTTGACAACTGGTACTTACGACTGGCACCCGAGTCAGTCGTAGGAAATCGCCAGTTGTCTGCTGACAACTCGAAGGATAAGAAAATTGAGAGCTTGGACTCAATTTTATTCCGCGTCATCTTCTCTTCAAGAAATCCACTTCTTATCATCGCTTGAAATTGGGAGCTGGGACCCAATTTCGCTTGAACTGAAGGTTTATGCTGGCAAATTGAAATGAGAGCTGCGACTCATTTCCTTGGACAATTAAGGGATAAGTTCCGCCAGAAGTAACCATCAGTGAGCTAGAGATACCACTTGAATGAAAACAACTAAGAGCTTGGACTTAGTCGTAATCAGCATCCTCCTGAAGACCAAGAACAGAATGAGAGCTGGGACTCATTCTTCCTCAACACTTGGGCTCGCATCAATCTCTAGAAGACCGAGTTTGATGCACAACTCCTTGAATCTTGCTTCTGGTAGTGGCTTGGTGAAGATGTCAGCCAATTGATCTTCGGTTCTGATGTAGTCCACGCTGACATCCTTCTTCTCGACATGATCACGTATGAAGTGATGTCGAATATCTATGTGCTTGGTTCTAGAATGGTGAACTGGATTCTTCGTGATGCACATAGCGCTGTTGTTGTCGCAATAGATTGGAACACAGCCAGTGTCCACTTCATAGTCCTCCAGTTGTTGCTTGATCCAAATAATTTGAGCACAGCAACTGGCAGCGGCAACATATTCAGCTTCAGTGGTAGATGTAGCAACTGAGTGCTGCTTCTTGCTAAACCAACTGATTAGCTTGTGTCCTAGAAACTGACACGTACCACTGGTACTCTTTCGATCTATACGGCATCCAGCAAAATCTGAATCTGAATATCCAATGAGTGTAAGTTCATCATTTCTGGGATACCATATTCCAAGAGATTCAGTCCCCTTCAGATATTTCACTATCCTCTTTGTAGCTTCCATGTGTGACTTTTTCGGATTGGCTTGAAATCTGGCACACACTCTGACTGAGTACGAGATGTCGGGTCTGCTGGCTGTGAGATAGAGAAGTGATCCAATGATTCCTCGGTAGATGGTAGGATCAACTGATTCACCTTGCTCATCAAGAAATATTTGACAACTGGTGCTCATAGGTATTCTGAGGGACTTAGTTTTCTCTGGGCAATACTTCTGAATTAACTCCTTCGTATACTTTCGCTGGCTGATAAAGATTCCATCAGCTGACTGCTGGACCTGGAGTCCGAGAAAGTATGTTAACTTGCCCATCATACTCATCTGAAATGATGTCTGCATCAGTTGAGAAAACTTCTCGCAGAGAGTTATATTCCTTGATCCGAATATGATGTCATCAACATAGATCTGCACCATCAGCATGTCACCTCCATCCTTGAGAAGGAAGAGAGTTCTATCAATCTTCCCTTTCCGAAATCCATTGCTGATAAGGAATTGTGACAGCGTTTCGTACCAAGCCCTGGGCGCCTGTTTCAATCCATACAGGGCCTTTCTCAGCTTGTACACCTTGGTGCCAACTTCAAAGCCTGGAGGTTGCTCAACATAAACCTCCTCTTTTAGCTCGCCATTCAAGAAGGCGCTCTTCACATCCATCTGGAATACTGTGAAGCCGTGATAGGCTGCATACGCAAGGAACAACCGTATCGCCTCCATTCTGGCAACTGGTGCGAAGGTCTCATCGAAATCGATCCCTTCACACTGCCTGTAACCTTTGGCAACTAAACGAGCTTTATTTCTGACCACGGTGCCATTCTCATCTCGCTTGTTCTTGAAAACCCACTTGGTGCCAATCACTGACTGATGTGATGGCCTCTCCACCAAGTCCCAAACATTATTGCGAGTGAATTCAGCAAGCTCCTCTTGCATGGCATTAATCCAATGAGCAGATTCTAGCGCAACTCCTATGGAAGTAGGTTCCATTTGAGAAATAAAGCAACTTAGGAGCGCACTGCCGTGTCGAGTCTTAACTGAACCTTCCGGATCACCGAGAATAGCATCAGTTGGGTGATCCCTCAACCATCTGGGAGGACCAGCGACTGCTGGTGCCGGCTGTGAAATAGGTTCTTCTGTCCTGATAACTGGTGCTTCCACATGTTCACCAGTCGGAGCTGGAACTGCAACTGGCAGTTGACCTTCACCAGTCGGAACTGGAATTTCAACTGGTGGTTGACCTTCGCCAATCGGAACATCTGCCTCAGCTCCACTGTCTGACTGACTTCCCGAACCTTCACCAACGTTGTCAGTATCAGCTGGTATCTCCATTCCAGCTGGTTCATCGTTGTCTTCTGGCTCAAAGATTCCAGTCGGAATTCCCCCTTGATTTTTGCTAGATCCACTCAGGGAGATTGAGTGTAAGGTCTTAGCAAGGTCATTTGCATCACCGACCCTCTCAGGTTGCTGATGGGCACCTGAGGGAACTGGTTGTGAAGATGATCCAGTCACAGGTCTAGTCGAACCAGTTGGTTGAGCATCGGAAGAATTCCTGCCCAACTGGTCGCTGACATCCTCGACCTCAGGAACATCTTCAGCCAGTTGGCGTAAGGTCCTGCGCACTAAAGTAGCTTCATCAAAAACAACATTGCATGTTATTTCCACAAGCTGGGTAGTCTTGTTAAATACTCTATAGCCCTTGTGAGAGGGATGTCCATATCCGACAAACACACCCTCATCAGCCTTAGGCGAGAAAGCATTTAACTTCGACTTCCCATTATTATGGATATAACATGGTGAACCGAATGCACGAAGATGAGCTATAGAAGGCTTACGACCAAAATACACTTCGTAGGGAGTTTTCTGGAGTCTGTCGTTGATCCCGCTTCTATTCTGAGTATAGCAGGCAGTCACCAACGCTTCTCCCCAGAAACTCTGTCCCAAGCCGGACTCAGCCAGCATGGACCGGACTGCTTCTTTCAGCGTCCTGTTCCTACGTTCTGCCAGTCCATTCTGCTGCGGTTGCCTTGGAGTAGATCTCTCATGCTTGATCCCGGCCTCCGCGCAAAAATCCATCAGCAGACTGTTGCAGAATTCAGTCCCATTGTCTGATCGAATTCGCTTTACCACAGCTTCTCTCTGTTTCTGAGCTTGGATGATCAATTCTGGAAGAATGATCTTCACCTCATCCTTGGTTTTGAGAAGCTTTACCCAGGTATAGCGCGAGTAGTCATCGACTACCACCAACGAGTATCGTCTTCCTCCAATGGTTTGCGGTGTTACTGGTCCAAACAGGTCCATGTGTAACAACTCGAGTACCTGACTGGTACTGGGGCAGACTGGCGACTGGTTCTTGAAGGACTTCCTAGTTTGTTTGCCTTGCTGGCAAGCTTTGCAAATTCCTTCCTTCTTGAACCCGCCCTTGGGAAGACCATCTACAAGATCATGCTTGGTTAGATAATTAATAGTTTTGAAATTTAGATGACTTAACCTTTTGTGCCACAGCCAGTTAGTTTCCATGGTACTGGTGGCTACAAAGCATGTATCAGTCTTCCCGCTTTGCCAGTCAACAACATAGAGACCTCCTTTCCTAACACCTTTCAGCTTGGTCTCGCCAGACTCTTCATTCTTGATCTGGCATCCTGATTTGTCAAACACAATGGTATAACCATTGTCGCACAGCTGACTGATGCTCAGGAGGTTGTGCTTCAAATTGGTGACAAGGGATACATTCACAATTCTGACATCATCCTTCTCGATGCAGCCCTTGCTAATAACTCTGCCCTTGGAGTTATCACCAAAAATAACTGGAGGTCCTCTGACCTTGGTGAGCTCAGAAAATAGGAACTCCTCACCAGTCATATGAGCCGAGCAACCACTATCTATGATCCACTCGCTCGATCTCTGAAGCTGTGTTGCATGATCCTGTTCCTGCAAGAAAATGAAATTATTTAGGTCCCCGATCATCAGCGGGTCCTGCAGGGTTAGATCTCTGGATCATTCCTTTTGGAATCCAGACTTGAGTAATCTTC
Source organism: Plectranthus barbatus (assembly GCA_026898455.1). Taxonomy (NCBI): domain Eukaryota; kingdom Viridiplantae; phylum Streptophyta; class Magnoliopsida; order Lamiales; family Lamiaceae; genus Plectranthus; species Plectranthus barbatus. Next base: position 8,443 of record JAPKLW010001101.1, read on the forward strand.
AGCTCGGTGTTACCCTTGCTGACATCACTTGTGGCCTTTCCCTTCCTTTTAAAATAATGCATGGATTTGTTTTTGGAAGGTGTGGCTGTGTGTGCGGTTCCTCTGGAAGTATTCTTCTTCTGAGGGTGTCGGAAATTTCTTTCCGACCGCATGTGTTGCCTTGGTGGTCTCTGGAATTGTGGACCACGATGATTAGCCTTCCCAGCCCTTGAGAAAAGATTTTGATTGGGCTCAGGCCTCCGATAGGTGTTCCTCCTATCGGGAAATATCCTTCTCTCAGTATTCCGCTGAGATTTGGATCCCTTGTAAGCATGCTGGCAACTGGCATACTTGTAAGGTTGGGCGTGGAATCTCTGAACAGCTGGTGCTGGCTGTTGGAATCCACTGGCAGCTGACGCTGACTTCCTTGCCTTAGAATAATTCGGCTTAGTCTGCGTCTTCGGGTATGCTGGCGTCCTGTCAGCAGAGGATCTTGCCAGTTGAGGATTTTGTCTTGATGACTCACCTATGTATCTGGACTTATGGTTCCTATGCTGATCAGCCACACGGGACTGACTGGTATTACCAGCTGGTGCTGATGCATTTACCAGTTTGCCCTTACCCTTACCAGTACTGATTCGTTCGGGCTGATTTATGCTCAAATCTTTTGTAAATCCCAACCCGGACTTATCAGAAGGCTTTCTCCAATGAGATAGAGCCTTTTCCAAATCCTTTGAGCCTTTATTCAAAAAATTTATTCTATTTTCTTGCTCCAGAACGAGATCGTGAAAGTTATCTCGCTCAGTTTTTGTAATTTGAAAATCTTGGAGCAACTCAAAGTGATTCTTTTTCAAAGTGGCTAGCTCTTCACTGACTGACCTCGATTTTTCAATCTCCTTGGTCAAAACAGAAATTTGATCTTTCAGCGAAGCATTTTCACCAGCCAAGACATTCTTTATTTCATAAAATTTTAAAAATTCTTTTTGAAGAATGTCTAAAGTGACAGCTTCTGAGTCGGAGCAACGCGACTCAGAATCGTCTAAACAAATAGAAGGCATGATATGCATTGGGGAAGCTGATGATTGTACCTGATCATCAGCTGCAAGTGCCTCTTCACTGTCAGCACTTCCTTCAGCTGACTCCTCCCCAAAAGCTGCCATAAGTGCCAGTAGAGCTTCCTCTTCTGACTCCTCGTCTGACGCATACTCCCCATCATCATGGTCGGGTATGTCAGGCACCTCAGTCCTGGTCAGCATAGCCTTGGCAACGGCCTTGGAGGCGCGCTCTTCAAAGAGCTTCTTTAGCCTTTCCCGCTCATTTTTGTCCACCTGTGGACATTCAAACTTTAAATGATCAGGGGATTGGCACTGGTAGCAAGCACGGGGAGCTCTCTTGACGAATTTGCCGTCAGTTGAGCTCAGAGATACTCCCTGCTTTGACTTGGCTTTCTCCAGAAGGAAAGCCAGTCGTTTCATCTGTTGCTCAAGATCTGCGATAGAGCTCTCGCCGTCTTTTGAGTTAGATCCCGATGTGACTGGGATCTCTTTCGGCTGGTTGTGCTGGGCAACAGATCTGTCAGCATGGAAGGGCTTCTTGTGCTTCCACTTGAAGTCCTTCTTGACGAAATAAGCTTCGTCTTGAGCTTTGATGCTGGGGGATCCGATGTTCCGGATGGCCTCATTCTTGTTCACCATCTGGATGTCCCACTCGTGTGCCTGCAACTGAGCAAATAACTCCTTGGGAGTCATCTTGGACAGGTCCTTCTCCTTCGGAGCTGTGGTCTTCACGAACCAGTCCTCCTTGGGCATCTTGGACAGGATCTTGGCATTAAGATCTTCATTTGAATACTTCCTGTCCAGGGACTTTAGCTCGCTGACGATGGCGTTGAATCTCGCCTCCATCTCCTTGATGGTTTCTCCAGGCAGCATCTGGAAGGACTCATACTTGTCCACCGCAACCTGCAATTTGTTGCGTTTCATTTGATCAGTTTCTTGACATAGACTATCAAGATAATCCCATACTCCCTTGGCATTGTTGAACTGGAGTGCATCCTCCATCAATGACTCTGGAAGACATGCCAGGATCAGTTCATGAGCAATGGAATCCAACTGATTCCGCTTCCTGTCCTCAGCATTCCATTCGTCTTGGGGCTTTGGGATCACGGCAGCTGGACGATCTCCTAGCTGGTGCTGAATCTTGGTGATCTTAATCGGCCCTGTCTCTAGTACATATTTCATCTCTGGATGAATGCTCTTTAGAGAGATAAGAGTCCTCTTTCGCCATGTATCATGCTTCACAGACTTGTAGTCGAGTAGCTTCGGAATATTCATCTTGATGTACCTGAGCTAATCAAACAGACAAGCAAAAAGAAGAGAGCGCAAGGAAACATGGATCACGGTCCTAAGCGACTCAGATACGAACGGTCTATAAGAACCGTCCGCTCTGATACCACTTGTTGGTCCCGAATTATCAGGGTATAACTTGGCAGCGGAAAATGTGTTAATTCGTTTCTTGCGCTCTGCTGGTTACTCAGCTGACTGGGACCTTGTCAGCTGGTAAGTCAACTGGCACTCTGAGTACTCAGCTGACTGGCAACTGGCTCGTCAGCTGGTAGCTCAAGACTTGGAATGTTTTTAGCCTTGTTTGCACAGTTATATCAGTTTTCAGATATACACCAGCACTTGGGTGCTGGGTTTTAAATCAGTATGAAATGCAGAAAGCTGATAAAAGACAAAGGATTTATAGTGGTTCGATCTACGTCCACTCTCCAGTCGTAGCACTGGAAATTTCACTAAGAGTAATCAGGTACAAGCGTCCTACGATCTATCTCTAGCTGGTGAATGCCTCGTCCACCAGTTCACTAGATCAACCGCTCCCGGCCTTGTCCTTCTTCAACTCTGATCAGCTGGTGGAGTGCGAGCACGTCACTTCAACCTCCTTAGCTGACTGCATGGGTGTTTAGTTCTCCCAAGAACGTGTCTTCTCAATACGGCAAAAAGCCCGTAATAACTCAAGTGCTGGCTCGCACAAGAGCTGCTGTGAACTTCCTCGGAAGAGAAAGAACACCAAAGAGATCAATAACTTACAAGCTGGAAGCTTGAAGTCTCGTGTTTGAATAAATCAACACACGGATAGCCTTTAGAGAGGCCTCGAAAGATTTGCTTGCTTGCTTGAGCGTAATAAATTTTCGGTCTTTCGGTAGGTCAAGAGTATTGAATGTTGATGGATCCCAGGTATTTATAGAAGTGGGATCCCATTCAAATTTCTAGCCGTTTGGACTCATCCGGAAAAGGTCTCTGTCCTCGCATGTCCTTCTGACGGCGGCAGGTAGGGATTTCTGGAAAGCGCCATGCTTTTGTCCACTTTATCTGACATTGATCTCTTTATGTCAGAACGGCACTATTCGTCAGTACGAGGAATCGGAACTGGTGTCTTGAACTGATAGACTTTAAGGTATCCTCCCTTAAAGTCATACTTTGTCAGTTTATTCCTCAGACGAATCTTCTTTTTGTCTCTAAGACTCTGGGAGAGCGAATCTTGAATTCTGCTGGTAACATCCGACTGGTAGAACATGCTGGTGATCTTTGTGCTGGCAGTCTCTGCTGGTGACTTTGCGCTGGCACAATCTAAGTCTACCAATATGTCTGATGTTAACTCTTGGAATCTCCCATGACTGGTGGCTTCACTGCTGGTGAACAGTGTCAGTGAGAACACCTATTCTGCTGGTGAGTTTTGTCAGCCGCCAGCTGATGAAAACCTTCCCAACTGGTGAACAGTAGCCAGTCATTAGCTCTTCTCATGCTGGTGAACAGTGTCAGCACGAGTCTTTGTCAGTCGCTTGCTGGTGAGACTTCTCTCAACTGGTGAGTACATCTCATGCTGGTGAACAGTAGCCAGCATGAGTCTTGATCAGCTGCGACTTACAACTCAAAAGACCTAAACAGGACTTTACATTTGAGATCTAGAGCTATCTAGAGACAACTGACGCTGGTAGGACTTAGGATTTGATCCACCAAAACACCAAACTAGAATCTAAACAAGTAGCTACTGGGGAGAGGAAACTTAGCCAAATTTCCCAACACTTCATGTACCCCGGGATTTCCTTCAGTGCTTTGATCAGCGGGATGTTGATGCTGACCTTCTTCAGATTCTCCACAAATCTGGAGAACTTCTCGTCCTCTCTCTGCTTCGCGAACCGTTGTGGGAATGGTAAAGGAGGGAGCTGATCTTCAGACTGCTTCAACTTCGTGCCTGGAGCAGACTTTGACGTCGATCGACGTAGGGTAGCGTCGATCGACGGGCCTCTGTCTTCTGCGTCGATCGACGAGGCAGGTCCGTCAATCGACGTGGATTCGTCTCCCGCACAATTTTGCTCATTTTTGCCTCCAGAATCGTCCGTAGCCATCTCGGGACCCATGTAGCTCGTCCCAGACCTCAGAGTAATGGCTTTGACTGGCTTTTCCTTTGCGGGGTTCACCTCTATCATACTTGGCAACTATCCAGGCTTGTGTTGATTGCCGAGTGTGGTGGCAATCTGGCTCAATTGTGTGTCCATCATCTGAAGATGTTTCGACATCAGCTGCATGTGGTTGGACATTCCCTTCACCTCGGTTTCTACTTTCCCAAACCGATTATCCGAGCTCTTGATAAATTTCTCGAGCGTCTCCTCTAGCACGGATTTCTTCCTTTCCACGATCTCTCCTCCAGTACCTGCATCAAAACCAGGCGGAGGGTGTTCTGCAGCAAAAGTGTTAGCATAGGAAAAACCAGGGTGAGATCGCCCATGGTTGTACTGATACCCTTGATTGCCTCGGTAGTTATTATGATAACCACCGCCAACGTAGTTCACCTCCGTACCGGCAGTTCCAGACGAACTGCTTGCACCCCTGTTGATGTAGTCAGCCTCCACGGGTACAATGGCCATGCTTGGCTCTGCAACTTGTGATGCGCCCAATTTTTCAATCTCCTCCCGGAGCATTTTCACCTCAGCGACCACGTCGAATTCTGGCTTTGTCTCGACAGCTTTGACTGGAAGCTGCCTATCAGTTGGCCATTGGTGGCTATTCAGCGCCATATCAGCCAACAACCTCATACTCTCTGCACCACTCTTCTTCATCAGTATTCCTCCAGCAGATGCATCAACCAGCTCCTTCATGTGAGGGTTCAGTCCCTCATAAAAATGACACACTTGCATCTCCAGATCGATGCCATGTCCAGGACAGAGTCGTAGGAGCTCTTTGTATCTCTTCCAGGCCTTGTAAAGTGACTCGTCATACATCTGCTTGAAAGTAGTAATGGCAGCTTTCCTCTTCAGCAGCAGGCTCGGTGGGAAGTAGTTGGTAAGGAACTCTGCTTGAAGCTCCTCCCATGTCCCGATCTGACTCGTATCCAGTCCAGCAAACCAAGACCGTGCCTCGTCTCTGAGTGAGAACGAGAACAGTCTCATTCTGATCACATCTTGGGTTACTCCGTTCTGCTTCACAGTGTTACACACCTCAATGAATTGGTTGAGGTGGGTGTATGGATCTTCTACAGCTCTCCCCCCAAACTGGTTTTGCTGCACCATCTGAATAAGGCTTGTGCGCAGCTCGAAGTTGTTGGCATCAATGCCAATTCTGAATCCGGCCTCCGCTTGCTGTGGAAGAAATCAATCCAAGATGGACCTTTGCGGGATCACAACTTGCCTATTGTTCAACTCTGCCAGTCTTGCAGCTTGCTCCGCCTGAGCAGCCTGGGCTGCTTGAAGTTGTACTCTCAGCTGCTGCACTTCATTCATAAATTGCCTCTGCTCCTCGGGAGTCATATTTTGAAGAGGTGTTTCAGGATTCTCAGCCATCTCTCGTTATTTTTCTTTTCCTTTCTTTTTGATTTTCCTGCAGGTTGCTTCAATTTCAGGGACAAAGGCTTCGAGTGTTTTTCCTTTGGCTCGCGTGTTCCTTTGGCTCGATCGTACCAAAAGAGTGGTCGCGTTGATCGATGAAAGGTGTCCGTCGATCGATGTTGCAAAGTGAAAGACGTCGATCGACGCTATGTGGCATCGATCGACTCGAGACGTAGACTCAAAAACTCACACACGCACATATACAGAAAATTAAAACTCAATCCAGCAAATCCTAGAACGAACTAGTAACAAGATAAAATCTAACAATTCCCCAGCAACGGCGCCAATTTGATCACTGTTGTTTCTAACAGATTAATTATAGAAACAGAGGCAAATAAATTTGTAAACCCTAAGGTTATCGATCCAGGGGAATTGTGTGGGGAAACTATCCTATATACTAGCTATGATCCTAAGATTCATTGTTTGAGGAATTCAAAATCAGGGTTTTAACTTCGAAAATAAAGATAACGATACTTGAAAATTAAAGGAGTTTTGAAAGCAAATTAAAGGAGCACAGATTCTAGGGAAGAACTCTTATTATGGATAACATGTAGGAGCCAATTAATTTAACAGGTGGAATACTGCAACAATGTTATATTTCCTTGTTTGGCAAATATAACCTAGATTACTAATTAGTGACTCATCTCCGCTCGGTCTCAAAGTACACCAAATTAGTCAATCTGATAAGCAAATCAGTTCAATTCCTACATCTAGTACATCTGTTTGGATAGTGTAGATCGTATCATGTATTCCTATTCCCACTATTAATATTCACCTCTCGGTCCTTCTATCAATAGCTAGACATCTAAATTAATCGTCACCTCTCGGTCCTTGAATTAATCTAGAATTATAGAATAAACACAGGAATCATGAACCTAATTAATTAATCCTAACATGCATCCATAATATTATTCAAACCATAGAACCCGCTAGGGTTTCTAGCCACTCATCGTAGATAGAAATCCAAAAGAAAACATATTAAATTGCATAAACATAAAAGAACTTACAAGAAAAATAAAGGGTTTCGTGTTTCCCAAGTCTCCAAACTCTCAAAACCAAATCGTAGAGCGAAGATATGATAAGGAATGCTCAAAAATTGAGTTTAGTAGGCTATTTATAGTGGTGGATGTGTATCCTATCAAATCTAGGGCTAAAGATATGAATAAATCCGAATTTCCTCGAATTTCCGCTCCAGCAGACATCTCGCGTCGATCGTGGCTAATCACCGTCGATCGACGTGAGTTCCTGGATGGCGTCGATCGATGCCAGTTGGGATCTGTCGACGCAGCTTCTCGCCACTTCTGCGCGGTCTCACGGTTTTGGCCATAACTTTCTCTCCCGAACTCCGATTGACCCGATTCCAGTTGCGTTGGAGAGCTAACTCAAAGCATCATCCATTACCATATGCCAATAGCTCGAATTCCTCTTGTGGACAAAATCGTCACTGCTACTCTTACACATCACTGCTTCCGGAACGGATTTCTCGTGAATTTAGGCCTAAAACCAGCAAAAACACCAAAATGCGCATAATACCACCTAATATAGACTCATGCACATAATATATATATAAACTCAATAAAACTACATAAAATAGTAGAAAATAATATAGATAAGCGAATAAAATAATGAGCTTATCAATGTTGCTTGGAGTATAACTCATGAATGATGTCCCTGCTCCGGATAGGTAAACATGGTCTTGGGATCTCCAATATTAATTTCTTTTGCTTAAGATACCTGGCATGTTAAGAAATTAAAGGACCTATTTTGGTCTGGTTGAGCGTTTGCCGTAAACGTCTACTCAAGTAGCTTGCGGTAAATTAGCTTGGGCAACTGGAGGAAGCAAATTGCATTGTTTTATTTAAAGGTTCTATGCATATTTGTTTCAATTGTTCGTACTATGTGCTTACTTTAATTCGCTTATTTGTTTTCAGATATGTCTATGAACAATGTCATTAATATCCTTGCTCAAAATCCTCTCAATGGTCCGAATTCCCTTGAATGGAAACGTAATTTGGATTATATCCTTATTGTGGAAGAACTCGAGTTTGTCCTTACTGACCCTTGTCTGCCAGTCCCAGCTGCTGACGCTATTGCCGAGCGGCAGCAGTTTTACAATAAGTGGATCAAGTCTAATAATGTAGTGAAATGCTACATGATGACCACTATGAGTAAGGTACTGCAGCTGCAGCATCAGCATTATGATAAGGCCTGTGAGATTATGGATAATCTAACAGCGACTTATGGGGAGACAGATAGAACTGTCAGATTCAATCTCATGAGGGAGATTGTGAGTAAGAAAATGTCTGAAGGCAGTTCAGTGAGAGAGCACGTGGTAGCCATGACTTACCTCATGGATGAACTAAAGTTGCATGGTGGTGGTATTGACGCGGAAGCCCAAGTCGATATCATACTAAACTCTCTTCCCAAGTCCTTTGAAAACTTCAGGTTGAATGCTGTGATGAACAAGAAGGAGTATACTCTTAATGAGTTACTCAGCGACTTGATGGAAGCACAGTCCCTGATGGAACCCGAGAAAGCAGTTTTGGTTTCTTCCGGTAGCCGGTCTGCTGCTCCTAAACGAGCAAAACCTAAAAGAATGGCCAGGAATAAGAACAAGAAAACTGCTGGTGGGAACAATGGAGTTTATGCTCCAAAGAAAAAGGCTGGGAAAGTTAAAGGAAAGGGCAAGTGTTACCGCTGTGGCAAGCTAGGACACTGGAAAGCAAATTGTCCAGGTGTTAACACCAATGGACAAGGTACGTCATCATTTTCATGTTTAGTATCAGTTTTCTACTCCTTGTGAGTAGTGGTTACTATGAATACTAATCATGTTTTGGCTGCGCTGTGCAGAGAATCAAGTTGATGATAATGCTTGAGGATGACGGGACTACCAACTCCAAGGAAGATGCTGGAGATTGTTCTCAAGCTGTTGGAGTTATTTGCTTTTAGTTTATGTTAAAAACTCTGTTTTGATTCAAGTTTCTGAAGAGATGTTGTTTTGGTTTTGATAAACATATTTTTCATCTATTGTTATGGATTATCAGTTATTCGATAGAGTTTATCTATCATGAATGAATAACAGAGTTTTCTATTATGGATGATTGACTCTTAATTACTTGATTAAATAAACTATCAGTGTTCTAAGGTATAATTTAAAGAATCTCTATAGAGAAAGGTTACATCAGTCTAAATAGTTTTAAGTAATTCATGGGATTATGGATTCAATCCAGGTATTCCTAAGAATGGTACTTATGACAACTACTTAGAGGTATAAGATGGTGACCAGGCCTTTTAATAGGCAATTGTATCTCTATAGATTATTTCGTGTTTGCTCTGGTTTGCTGGTTTGAGTCTACTTCCACAGTTGCCTTAACAGGCATTGATATTGTAATAATTTAAGATTTGGATATGTTTATCTAGTTCACTACAAGTCTTAGTCTCTTGCTTTAATCAAGAACGTTCAAGACTAAGGTAGAGAATAAGTTAAATAAGACCGTAAAAACATTATGGTTTATTCATAAAGATATATCTTAAGTGATGGGGTTTTACAGTATCTGGCAGAGCAAAGGGATTGCATCCCAGTTAACTACACCTATTATTTCTCGATAGGGATTGTGTAGCTAAAACGAAGATTTTTTAAAAGTTTATAAGTTATGCCAGCTTTGCCAAATTTTCCTTTTTGGGAAAAGCGCCAAAAGCAGTTGTGTGTTTGCTTAATCTAGTGCCTTCTAAATTAGTTCCAAATACCCTAGCAGACATTGACTCTGCCAAAAGGGCAATGATGGGTAATTCGACTGTTAAGCTGATATAGGAAACTGATTGTTTGGAAGAAAGGTTTAAGCTAGTAATGCTTTGTGGGCTATTCCAGGCAAACGAAAAAGATGGTTGCTTTGTATATCCTAGATACAAGCAAGTTGTATAGGATGAAACCATGAATCCAAATGTGAAATTGTTCTCTAACATTTTAGAGAAGACAATTCAAATCCATCAGGAAATACCCCGTGGCATATTAAGCATACCTTGGAAGGTATGGTACCAATTGCACGGTCACCTGTGTAAGGTGGTAAACCACAAATTAATGCACCATTAACTGACAACGTAAAAGGAGCATCGTTGCAGTGGGAGGTTGCCTTAACAGGCTTAATGGTACTGGTTCGTGGAAACAGTCGCTGGACTTGTTCCCATCTTAACAAACAACGTCGTACTTATCCCTTAAAGCGCAACGAAGCTGTTAAGACAAAAGATGCAGTTTAATGACGTCAAGTCATGAATTCAGAAATGAATCAGTAAAGGTTATGGTTGCATATCAAGATCAGTGATTGCCAAATAACTTTCCAGCTATAGGTAACTGATTGATATACAAGAAAAATACTCGAATGGTAACCTAGTATATTCGAGAGTCTAGGTTAGTGAGCAAAGTATGTTTCACAACAAGACCTTCTTACTGGTTGCAACTATTAAACCCATTTGAATTCTTTTAACCATAACAGGACATATAAATCTAAGTATCCAGGAAGATAGATGATATCATCTGTATTTTATAAACGGGTACCTTGATAAAAGGTGATAACATCTATGTGCAACAATCAGATAAGTTATGTCCAGTATGGTGATGACGGTGAATTGCAACACTATCTTCACGTTAAATTTATCAATCCAGGTCATTTTCAATTAGCTCTAGTGAAGATCACTTACTCGTTTGAAGGTTCAAATAGCTAGGTAAATAATAGTCGTTGGTAATTGTTTAAATAGGCAAAATAAAATATAAACCAAGCATACAAGTTTAGGGTTTAGGGTTTAAGCAATAACAAAATATGTGTGTTTAAACTTCTCAAGCCAAAACAATTGAGTAACTCATTTAGGTAGATTAAAGTATCAAGTTCAACAATAAGAAGATAGTGAGTGTTGATTGAATTTCTATTGTTCCAAGTTGAATCAAACTATGTTGTAAACCAAGTTTAATCCCTAGGAGGGTTGAGCAATCAACCCTACACTCGTTAGCCCCTTGTCATGGCGAGCTAACGGTAGATGACACTAGGAATTGCAAACAACTACGTTATTAACCCCTAGATCACTCACAATCCCTTGTCAATTATTGCCCTACGACCTAGCCCCGCACAGGGATTGGAACTAAAATCGTAAGAATATACACTTTTCATGACGATTCCGCCCGCGTGTTGGCTGCAGCGTTCATGTCAACTACCTCAAAAGCTGGCTATTACCTACACCTAAGAGGTAAGGAACAAGCTCAAGTGCAATTCAATCCCTCAAAGGAAAGTAAACAAGCAAATTTGATATCAACTCATCACAATATCCATTCTACAACACTCACAAATGAATTTAGTTCTTCATAACATGAATTGAGTACAAATCAATAAGAGAAATGAGAGAATCCATTACAAAATTGCAAAGTCAAAGTGTGATCTTCCTTGATTGCCTTCCTTGTACTCAATCTACCTTCCTTCCTTCCTTGATCTTCACCAAGTTGGAAGAATTTGGCTTGAATCTCATTGAATGTGGATGGGGAATGGTTTGGAGATGAATCTAGAGAGAAATCTCGTGACGGTTATTTTGAATCTGACCAAAAGTTCTTTTAAAATTCGAAGATCCCCCCTTTTATAGACGAGCTCCCAAGGCCTCGGATCGCCCGGGCCGAATATGGCTCGCCCGAGCTAAGTGGAAAACTGCCAGAAACCGCCAAAACCCGTAATGGCTCGGCAGAGCCAGGCTTGGCTCGGCCGAGCGGATCCTCTGAAGTGCAGGCTCGGTTGAGCACTACAGGGTCGACCGAGCCAAGCCTCTGTTCCAATGGCTCGGTCGAGCTTGCCCTGGCTCGGTCGAGAAATCCCTCTGAAATTAGGTTTCTTCCTTCCTTTGCTCCGCTCGATCGATCCAACTTCCTTTTAACCTTCGGCTCGGGCAATTTACCTCCAAAACTCAACAAAAAGTGCTGATTTATGCTCAAAACACGTCCTACAACATTCAAAACACAAAAACACTAAAACACGACAAAAGAACAACAAAAACATATGATATGAGGGTAAAATGACCACAAACATGCACGCTGAGACATCAAAATATAGGTCATTTTACACACATATCATAATCCCCCAAACTTGAACCTTTGATTGTCCTCAATCAAAACAAAGTAAAGTACCCAAAATTTTTATTGGTGCATCAATTTTTACGATTCACATCAATCCTTTATTTCATCACTTCCATGCCTCAATACTCCTTTATTTCATAGCTTCTATGCCTCAATACTTGCAATACAAAAAAAAAACAAACAATTCCCAACCCAACTCTCATCACCGTATTCACCCTCATACACTCTCTCCCCCTAAAATTTGTCCTAATAGTTCAAAGGAAATCCTACCTTTAAAGCACAATCACGGGGGTCAACGGTATGAAAGGCAAAATTATGATAACAACCACCTTATACTCCTGGAGTGAAAGGTAGGACTAAGAATCGATGGCCTAATATCATTTTTTAGTTACCAAACTCATGCCAAATAGATAGAGAATAAGTGCAAGTTCTAGATCTTGTGCTCTCAATCTTGCCACTCACAACCGATAAAGATATGACAATATCATGGCTCAAACCTCACAGCTTTTTGTCAAGTCCTATGCACAAAACTCGGCAATTCAAAAGTTCAACTAAAGCATGCCTTGACACCTAGATTCCGCTCTGTCATTGGTCAAGGTAAATATCAAGCTTACTAAGTAAATCATGATTCAAACCTCAAGTTCTTGTTTGGGTTCATCACACACACACAAACAAGCACACAACATCCTAACAACAATGTACATGCCATGAAACAATTTGTAATGAATCTAATTGGTAGAAGAAACGATAAAAAGCGTTACCCATCAGCACACACGATCAAACCGCTCTCCATGCCTTATTTGTACCTACTACAAATCAACACAAATTCCACCAAACTATTGAGCATAAACAATCCAATTAAATTCTCATTTCCACCGACTTTCCGCAAACCAATCATCACAAAGAATAAAGCAATATCCACTAGCTCCACCATTAAAACCAAACCATGCAACATATCCACAAACCAAACCAAATAGAAAGAATTAAACCTCATGCAAGCTCGCTAATAATCCATCAACATACCCATTCAATTAAAATTAAAACATCCAAATAACATCCACATTTAACTCCAAAGTGAAGGTAGATCAATATCATTATACAACCAAATCGAAAGTCAAATTACTCAACTCAAACTAAACTAAACTAAGCTAGAAAGCAGTGTAAAGAGATAGAGAAGAGGAGAAGATCACATCACCGACTACCGACACTTCCCCCAAACTTAGTCAAGTGAGACTAAGTTTGTAAAAAGGTAAGCGGTGAGGTCTCACTCCATTGGATCCTGCTGCTGCTGGCGGGCTCTGCGGGACTGATACGGTATAGGGACACAGCGCTGCAACTCCCGAACATCCTCCTAAATCTCATCCATCCACCGATCGACTCTATCAAATCTAGCAATGTACCCTTCATGGGCAGCAGAAAAATCACCATGCATCGTAGTCATCCTCGCATCCAAGCCCTGCAAAGATAAAGACAAAGAATCAGCAGTTTCGGCAGTTCTTTGCATCATTGACATCATATGTTGCTGCCAATCCTGGACTGGAGCCTGTTGGGGCCGCGCAGGTGCGCGGGTACTCGGGCCAACATCCTCTGCTTGACCCCTTTCTCTCAATCGAGCCAAGGAAGTGAAAGTACCATCAGAAGATAAAACTCCAACAAACTCCTGATGATCATCAGAATCAAGTAACCAGTTGGAGTGATCTTCCAAATCCTCAACTGTAGTCAAGCCATCGTAAGGAAGTTCCAACACTCGATCCCCAAACTTATCATAATAAAACTCTCCACGAGATTCAGGAACAAGAAACCTCTCAGCCAATAAAGAAGTCGTATCCAAATATACAGCAGGGGCAGAAGGACCCGACAACAACAAACCAAGATGCTAAAAAATTGGAGTATTCATTCCACAACAAAAAGAAGGAGTACGAATATTAGCAGCCCTACTCCAAGCATCCATTAACATAGCCCCCAATGAAAATTTAATCTCATTCATCAAAGCATAAAGCATATATAACTCAGCAGTAATCACATTTCTAGATTCATACCGCCCGCACACAGAACCACCAACAAATTTCTGAATGTAACGTACAACAGGATTCCGAATTGAAGTAGCCCTACAGTCCTTAATATTGAATTTCTTATCATAATCAATCCCCGTAATCTCCTTCCAAAAATCCTCCAAATTAACATTTTCATGCAAGAAAACAGAATCACCATCACATCCATAAACCTCATCAACCTTAGCTTTTTGGAAAAAATAATCCTTACCTCGAAGCTTGAATTTCATGGATAATGGGAGTCCACCCCGCACCTTTCATTATAGTAACTGAGGCCAAGAATTCCCGTGACAGGTCCATGTATCCGGACCAACTCGCCGAGAGCAACTTCTTCTAACCGATGCCTTTGAGGAGACTCCAAACATCCTCCTTCAATTTGAGTGCCTTCAATGTCTCTTTGCAAAGGTATTTTGTCCCAACCACTTGGCGTGCCATCAATTTTTTGAACCGAGCAAACTCCTCATCATCAAATCCCTTTGGACGAGCAATGGAGGAAGAGGAAGACTCACCACGCGCTCGTTTGCTAGCCATGAATAAAATTGTAGGGTGAGATAAGGATAAATCAAGGCAATAAGGGATTAGAGAAAACTGGAGAAGAGAGATTTTGACCGAAATGAAGATGGGGCAAAATGGGGATCGCCCGATTATTTAAATTTGCGCGTGGCTCGGCCGAGCGATAGATGGCTCGACCGAGCGACGCCTCTGTCCATGCAATTTTGGCTGGCATGATTGAGCTTGGCCGAGCATGCCTTGCTCGGCCGAGCGAGGGCTCTGTCTGCGCGATTTTGGGCAGGCACGAACCAGCTCGGCCTAGCCTGTCTTGCTCTGTCGAGCGACACCCCCGTTCTCAATTTTTTCACCCTTTTCCTGCATAATCCCGGTCACATCGCCTCCAATATTTCCCATCTTCATTCACATTTCTAATCAAGCTAGTAGAACTACAAACAATCAAGAATCCTTCACATCAACAAACAACATTATTCAACCAAAATTGAAAACTAACAATTATTCAAACATGCAAATTAACGAAATTTTAAAAACCACTGGGTTGCCTCCCAACAAGCAATTTTTTAACATCGATAGCTCGACGACCATACCTCACAATCAATCATGATCAAAAGGTGCCGATCCCGAACTCATACCTCGGTCCATGGTCACATGCTCCTCCGAAAAGAAAAGCTTCCTTCTTGCACTCCTAGGTGGATCCACATCCACTCGAGCCTTCTTAAATCTATTTTGATCAAGCTCATCTTCATCCCCCGGATCTACGTTGTCTTCATTTTCCTCATTCATGATTTTTAAGCCCGGATCAAGCACATCCTTCATCCGTTTCTTTTTCCCAGCTTTCTCAACTTCACTCTCATTCACATTCTTCGAAGGTAAAGAGAACACAACTTCCTTGCCACAACATCGAAATGTGAGCTCACCATGTTTCATATCGAATAATGCATCAGCCGTGTGTAAGAATGGCCTTCCGAAGATCAATTGAATGATATCCTTGTTCTTCATATCCATAATAAGGAAATCTCCCGGGAATGTAAATGTCAATACTTCCACATGAACATCTTCAACAATCCCCCGTGGGCAAATTAAAGTATGATTCGCCACTTGTAAGACTTGACTCGTAGGTTTGAGTTCTCCAATATCCAACTCCTTGTACAAGTCCTACGACATCACATTCACACTAGCTTCGGAGTCACACAAGGCTTTCTCGACATTAACATCTCCAATCGCACATCCAATCACAAAGCCCCCCGGATCCTCCTTCTTGCTAGTTTTGCTCTTCTTTTCTTGTTCATTATTCCTCACATCATATGGCTCATCATCCGGGAATCTTTCCACTCCAACATAGGCACTCGTTCAATCTCTTCCAATAGCGGCATTTCAATGTCTCCTTTCCGCACATAATCAAAGAAATGTACATTCTCGGTTTGCTCATCATTTTTTGCTTCCACCTTCTCTACTTCAACCTCATTTTCTTCTTCAACACCCAAACTCGACTCTTCTTCACTTTCCACCATTTCAACCTTAGGAGTCATCACTTCCAATCTTTCCTCCATCCTACTTTCACCTTCAACCATATTACAAACTTTATTTTGTAGCACTTCGGTATCACTTGGGAATTTCCCAGCTTGATGCTTTCCACTCAATTGTTTAGCAATTGAAGAAATTTGAAGTTGAATTTCTGCAAACATGTCATCGTACTTCTCAAATCTCTTATCTATTTCTTTACTTGGATTCCTCCTCGGCTCTTGGGTAGCATATCTACTATTTCCCCCAGCATATCCCCCTTGGCTACTACCTCCCCCTTCAAGTTGTAATGGAAGATTAAGAGCATTGTTCGGGTTTGCATAAGAGAAATTGGGGTGAAACCGGTTTGACGGATGGTAGTACATATTACCCGGCGGATTGTATTGAGGACGACCATTGTATCCCATCCTTTGATTAACAAAATTTACACTTTTCGGGTATGACTCTTCATGACGAAACACCATCATTTTCTCATTTCTATTCCCCGAGGTAGACAATGCGTCAAGCTTCCTTTGCATGGCTGCTAATTGCTCCTTAAATTCCTCACTTTCCTTAGCCTCGTTGACCGATTTTACCGATCGATAGTCTTTCCGTTCCTTGGGCCAATGTAAACTATTTTCAGCCATTTTCTCAATTATTTTCCAAGCTCCGTCCTCTTCTTGATCGAGGAATGCTCCACCCGATGAAGCATCCATCATTACTTTCGTATCATAGTTTAGTCCCCCATAGAATTGGCAAATTTGTTGACTCCGAGAAAGACCATGTCTAGGACACTTGCGTAGAAGCTCTCGGAACCAATACCAAGCTTCATAAAGAGGTTCATCGTACCTTTGCCCAAACGATGCGATATCAGCCCTTCTCTTCAAAGTCAAACTTGGCGGAAAAAACTTGAATAGAAACTATTCTCTCAATTCTTCCCAAGTGGCAATGTTCGATTTGTCTAAACCTTCGAACCAATTTCTCGCTCCATCCCTCAAGGAAAAGGAGAATAACCGCAACCGTATTTGATCTTGGGGAACTTGGTTGATCTTTATAGTATCCGTAATCTCCAAGAATCGAGATATATGAACATTTGGATCCTCGGTTATGTGTCCACCAAATTGGTTGTTTGAATCATTTGGACCAATTGTGGCTTTATCTCAAATTGCGTGGCATTCACTCCTAACCGAAAACCTCCCATTATCGGTTCCACTTGAGGTTGAAAAAGGTTTTGAAGTGGTCTCCGAGGACCATTCCTCTCATTTAACATAGCTTTCATCAACTCAAGCTGTCTCTCTTACTCTTCAATCCTAACCGTGTCCTCTCCATGGTTAGCCATATCAAAATCGATTTGAAAATTTCCGCTTCTTTCTTGAAATTTCCTTGCCTCAAGCTCCTTAGTCTTTGATCGAGTGATCATAAACTACCTAGGAAAAATAAACAAAACAATTCAACTAAACAAACAAGAACAATTAGCAAACAAATGTTAGTAACAATATTCACACAAGCATTTCCTCAAACACCTAGCATGCACTTCTTCAAACTTTCAATAATTTCACAAGACCTACTTGAAGATTCCCCGGCAACGGAGCCAAAAAAAATGTGATGACGGTGAAATGCAACACTATCTTCACGTTAAATTTATCAATCCAGGTCCTTTTCAATTCGCTCTAGTGAAGATCATTTACTCGTTTGAAGGTTCAAATAGCTAGGCAAATAATAGTCGTTGGTAATTGTTTAACTAGGAAAAATAAAATATAAACCAAGCATACAAGTAACATAGCAATAACCAAACATGTGTATTTAAACTTCTCAAGCCAAAACAATTGAGTAACTCATTTAGGTAGATTAAAGTATCAAGTTCAACAATAAGAATATAGTGAGTGTTGATTGAATTTCTATTGTTCCAAGTTGAATCAAACTATGTTGTAAACCAAGTTTAATTTGTAGGAGGTTGAGCAATCGACCCTACACTCGTTAGCCCCTTGTCACGGCGAGCTAACGGTTGATGACACTAGAAATTGCAAACAGCTACGTTATTAACCCCTAAATCACTTCCAATCGACCGTCAATTATCGCCCTACGACCTAGGGTACAGGGATTGGAACTAAAATCGTAAGAATATACACTTTTCACGATGATTCTACCCGCGTATTGGCTGTAGCGTTCATGTCAATTACCTCAAAAGCTGGCTATTACCTACACCTAAGAGGTAAGGAACAAGCTCAAGTGCAATTCAATCCCTCAAAGGAAAGTATACAAGCAAATTTGATATCAACTCATCACAATATCCATTCTACAACACTCACAAATGAATTTAGTTCTTCATACCTTGAATTGAGTACAAATCAATAAGAGAAATGATAGAATCCATTACAAAATTGCAAGGTCAAAGTGTGATCTTCCTTGATTGCCTTCCTTGTACTCAATCTACCTTCCTTCCTTCCTTGTTCTTCACCAAGTTGGAAGAATTTGACTTGAATCTCCTTGAATGTGGATGGGGAATGGTTTGGAGATGAATCTAGAGAGAAATCTCGTGACGGTTATTTTGAATCTGACGAAAAGTTCTTTTAAAATTCGAAGATCCCCCCTTTTATAGACGAGCTCCCAAGGCCTCGGATCACCCGGGCCGAATATGGCTCGCCTGAGCTAAGTGGAAAACTGCCAGAAACTGCCCAAACCAGTAATGGCTCGGCCGAGCCAGGCTTGGCTTGGCTGAGCGGATCCTCTGAAGGGCAGGCTCGGTCGAGCACTGTAGGGTCAGCCGAGCCAAGCCTCTGTTCCAACAGCTCGGTCGAGCCTGCCCTGGCTCGGCCGAGAAATCCCTCGGAAATCAGGTTTCTTCCTTCCTTTGCTCCGCTCGGTCGATCCAACTTCTTTTTAACCTTCGGCTCGGGCGATTTACCTCCAAAACTCAACCAAAAGTGCTGATTTATGCTCAAAACAAGTCCTACAATATTCAAAACATAAAAACACGAAAACACGACAAAAGAACAACAAAAACATATGATATGAGGGTAAAATGGCCACAAACATGCACGCTCACACATCAAAATATAGGTCATTTTACACACATATCATATGGTGAGAAGCATCGTGTCTGGAAGCCAAAAGAAGTTCAAGTATGAACTTAAAGGAGCTTCAAGGTCATGTAACAGACATTTCGATATTGTCTATCGAGAATGATAGTTTCATGTACCAATTATATGTCAACGGAAGCGTAGTTTTCCTAGCACATTATGTAGATGGTATTTTCACATTCGAAAACGGTGTGGAGACATTGTCAGGCATAAAGGATGGTTATCCGAATAGTTTCAGAAGCAGGACTTATGAGATTTTGGAACATCTTTTGAATTAAAGTCTTGTGTTGCCACAAGAAAATGATGTTCTGTAGGGTTTTTACGTGAACCGAATCACCAAAACCAAACTGAACCGGATCAATCTATGGATATTGCCCATAATTAATTTCTCAAAACCCTAGCATGCTCCTATGAATTTAATTCGAAGAATTGTGGATCGAGAGATTTACCGAAACTCCGTAGTGTCTGTACCGATCTTTTGCGTTTGAATTCCAAACTTCAATTCAACCACGCAATTCGAATTGTCTACGGAAACAGAAATTAGCAATCTAATTTCAAAACAAATTCGAAATAAAGAAATAGAGAAAGAAGAAGTTATGTTCTCCAGATCAGGTCTTCAGATCTGTGTCCCGGTGCTGTTCAGATCTACTACTGGTGAGGACTCCGTAGATCTGTGGCTTGAGCAGGACCAGAATTCGAAAATTCTCCTCCTTTCCATTCTCAAAAACGGTGCCCCCTCTCTCTCTTAGGTTTAGGGTTTTTCAACTGTGTTATGACTTATGAGAGAGAGCTGTCTATTTATAGACCTAGGGTTGGAAACCCTAATGGGCCATTTTGGGCTCAATTCAGCACACTTGTTGGGCCAGACCTGGGACCTAATGCAAATAATAAAGTGGGCCTATAAATTAATTAATTCCCATGTCCACAACCCAGGACACAATTAATTAATTAATATGAATTCTTTTTCACCACATAAATAATACTGACCTACCCCTTTATTACCACGTTATGAGAATGGGTTGCATTAATTGAGAATCCCCATATTTAAGGTTACCGGACATTCATTAATTAATCGGAGCCTCTGACAAGCTCTAACTACAATTAATTAATATCTTATTATTCCTGAGTAGTACCACTCAAACCTTATCACTCGTGCCTGAACTTAATCAGCCTGCAGGACTTTGGCACGATGAATGTTATTGAGCTCCTCAGGGAATGTCCACATCCTATTACTTGGATATGGTTACCTATGTTCAGTCTCAGGCGGTACTACACGAACTGCTGTTACCCAAGATGCGGATATACAAGCACGTTACTCAGGCTCTCCACCATGGCAAGTCAAAGCAACAGTCAACCCGTGCAAACCCCTGAACCTTCGTTAGGGTTTGGACTAAATCAATATAACGAGATCTTTTATTCGCTGATGTCAGACAGATGAATATATCTCACTGCGGTCCATCAATACGCCACCTCTGCGTACCAGCATGTCAAGTAACCAAGACAGACTACTTATTCCGACAATGCCGCAGCCATCCGGACAGACGTATCCTCATACGCTGTCTCGGCTGTGATCAAGGTTTATGTCTCACTAGGTCAAGTGATCATACTGTCTTCTGCGATCTACAACACGCCGTATGATCGTCCCTATCGGTGAGACAAGAGGATACCATTGTTCATACATGTACGATTGTTAACAGATTGGAGAAATAAACTGTTGTATACTCATTGTATGAAATGCTTTCAGTATACAAAACCCATCAATCTCCCACTTATACTCAAAGCATAACTAAGCTATTACAGAGTATACAGTCCGTCTATCTAGTCTGCTATCTTTAACCACTATCAGTGGTCGGCATCCACCTCAGACCCAGCTCACGAATATGTCTTTCGTAAACTTTCTGCGGCAAGCTCTTTGTAAACGGATCAGCAAGTTTGTCAGCAGTGTCAATCTTCTTAATCAGCACATCGCCCCTCGATACGATTTCTCGTATGATATGGTACTTTCTCTCTATGTGTTTTCTTGCCCTGTGAGACCGCGGTTCCTTTGAGTTTGCCACCGCACCAGAGTTATCACAATAAATTGTGATGCTCCTCGGCAAACTCGGGATCATGCCCAACTCTAAAAGGTAGTTCCGGAGCCACACCCCCTCTTTCGAGGCGTCGGAGGCGGCGACATATTCCGCCACCATGGTGGAGTCAGCAATGCATTTCTGCTTTGAGCTCCTCCAAGATACAGCTCCACCTCCCAAGGTAAACACATAACCTGTGGTCGATTTCTTCTCATCCTGGTCCCCTTGGAAATCCGAGTCTGTATAACCCACAGGGCACAGATCCTCACTTTGATAAACTAGGCAGATATTCCTAGTTCTCTTCAAATACTTGAGGATATGCTTTACAGCAGTCCAGTGCGCCTGTCCAGGGTTAGACTGATATCTTGCTACCATGCCAACGGCATAACAGATATCTGGCCTGGTACACAGCATCGCATACATGAGACTACCCACTGTCGAAGCATATGGTACAAGACTCATCTCATCTTTCTCCCGCTGTGTCTGAGGACACTGCCCACTAGAAAGACGAACGCCATGTCTGAAAGGTAGTAAGCCTCTCTTGGCGAGTTGCATGCTGAACCAGGCTATCACAGTGTCCACATAGGATGCCTGGGATAAGCTCAACATTCTTCTCTTACAATCTCGTAAGATCTTAATCCCAAGAATGTAGCCAGCTTCTCCCAGATCCTTCATTTGGAACTGTTCGGATAACCAAACCTTGATTTCGGACATCACTCCCTCATTGTTTCCAAATATGAGTATGTCATCAACGTATAGTGCAAGGAAGACCACGCTCCCACTGACACAAAGTCGGTAAACACAACTTTCGTTTTCCAACTGTGCAAATCCATAGGATTTAATCACATCGTTGAAACGTAAGTTCCACGACCTTGAAGCTTGTTTAAGTCCATACAAGGACTTCCTAAGCTTCCAGACAAGATGTTCTTCACCCTTGCTTATGTAACCCTCGGGTTGCTGCATATAGATGTCCCTACCTTCTTCAAGATAACCGTTTAGAAAAGCGGTTTTGACATCCATCTACCAGATCTCGAGGTCCATATGCGCAGCTATGGCAAGGAGTATCCGGATGGATTTGAGAATGCCTACGGGTGAAAAGGTTTCATCATAGTCAATGCCCTCTTTCTGACTATAACCCTTTGCCAACAGCCTGGCCTTGAAAGTCGTGATCTTTCCATCCGCCCCTTTCTTTCTTTTGTATACCCATTTGCACCCTATGGCCCTAAAGACATCCGGCAAATCAGTTTTCTGGTATACATCCATAGCAGTTATGGATTCAATTTCAGAATCCATGGCGACACGCCATTTGGCAACATCCTTGTCCTGCACTGCCTCTTTGTAAGTCAATGGGTTAGAGTCCTCATGTCCATCTTCCGGGCTCAAGTACGAAGACTCACCCACGAACATGTACCTTTCCAGTTGGAAAATAACTCTCCCACTGCGACGAGGCATCGGTGTCGTGTCAGTAGTAGGTGCAGTGACTTGTGGTCCTGCACCTTGCACTGAAGAACGTGTCTGTGGTGCTGTACCTCTCACAGGTGCACCCACATCTACACGTTCCCCTTCCCTTGGAATTGCACTCTCGTTCTCAATTTCATGAAGAACGATATCACTCCTTGACATGTGATTACTCACATACTCGTCCTCCAAGAATCTAGCGTTGGTGCTAACAACGACTCTTTGACTCTCAGGACAGTAAAAGTAACCACCTTTCGTTTGCCTGGGATACCCTATGAACAGCATTACTTTTGACCTGCTTTCTAACTTATCAGGTTCCTTTGACAGTACGTGTGTCGGACAGCCCCATACTCTAAACTTGCACAAACTAGGTTTGCGACCAAGGAAGAGCTTAGAAGGCGTCTTAGGAACTGATTTAGAAGGCACCACATGAAGTACGTATGCTGTTGTCTCCAATGCGTAGCCCCAAAACAAAATTGGTAAGTTTGCATAACTCATCATTGACCTTACCATCTCTAGAAGAGTCCTATTTCTTCTTTCAGCTACAACGTTTTGCTGGGGAGTACCCGGTGCAGTCCACTGGGATGTAATCCCATTTTCTGACAAATATTGCAGGAACTCGTTACCGAGGTATTCGCCACCGCGGTCAGATCGCAGCGACTTGATAGTTTTCCCGACCTTCTTTTCTACCTCAGCCTTGAACTCTTTGAATTTCTCAAAGCATTCAGACTTGTAGCGAAGCAGGTAAACGTATCCGTACCTTAAGTAATCGTCAATGAAAGTGACGAAGTACTCGTACCCTCCACGAGCCTGAGTGGACATCGGTCCACATAGGTCAGAATGGATCAATTCCAACACTTCCTCTGCTCGAGACTGACTAGCCTTGAAAGGCCTAGTTGACATCTTGCCCTCGATGCAGGATTCGCAGACTTGATAAGGTACAGCCCGGACTAAGTCCAATGTACCGTCATCTGCAAGTCTCTGAATCCGCTTCAAGCTGATGTGACCCAGTCTCAAGTGCCAAAGATATGTAAGATCCTCATCAGAAGAAGTAAGTTTTCTCTTCCTAGGATTATCAATTACGGATGAATTACATGCAATACTTGCGGAAGACTTATGATTACAGTTAACAACATAGAGAGAATTATTCAGCATTCCACGACAGATAAGACCGTTATTACCAATGATAGAAACACCACTATCAAAAATAACTGAATATCCATCAACATAAAGTTTGGAAACTGAAATAAGATTTCGCCGAAAATCCGGCACATACAAAACATCTCTCAATGTTAAAACAGAATCGTCAAAGTACAAGGTGAAATCTCCAATGGCAGCTGCACTCACTTGTGCTGCGTTCCCCATCGAGATGGTAACCTCGTCATTCTTCAGCACCTTCCTCGGTGTGAACCCCTGCAAAATGTAACAAACATGATCTGTAGCTCCAGTATCCACTACCC
This sequence comes from Plectranthus barbatus, assembly GCA_026898455.1. NCBI lineage: Eukaryota > Viridiplantae > Streptophyta > Magnoliopsida > Lamiales > Lamiaceae > Plectranthus > Plectranthus barbatus. Next base: position 32,537 of record JAPKLW010001101.1, read on the forward strand.
ACGAATGAGTAGAAACCGATGCTAAACATGTTTCCGTTACAAATGCAAATGACGTACCTTGTCCCTTGGCATTCGGACAATCCACCTTTCCGCATCCAGCACACTCGTTCTTCTTTGGAGTGATCTTGGCTCTCTTCCCCTTCCTAGACTTGCTACCACTACCTGCTTTCCTGAACTTGCTCTCAGCACCGTCATCTCCAACCCTAGTGGTTGTTAAACCAGTGCTAGAACCAGACAGAACAGGTTTCCATGTTCGCATGGTAGACTGCTCCACTACAAGATCCTCAAGCAGCTCATGCAGAGCATACTCTCCCTTTGCAGCAGCAACTACCTTAAAGTCATTAAAGGATTCCGGAAGAGAATTTAAGATAATATCAATATCGCCTTGCGCACTGATATTACCACCCTGCACAGTGAACTGTCTCATGAGATCAATCACAGACATCATGTGCTCCGTCACCGAACTATCTTCAACCATCTTCTTGCACACAAGATTGTGTACAAGCTTACAGTCGATAGTTCGTTCCACTTTGCCAGAAGCTGTCGAGAGTTCCTTCCAAAGCTCTCCAGCCCATTCGAGGTGTTCATACTTATGCCTTAACTCTCTAGACAGAGAACCCGTGATGAGCCAGAAGGCAGACTCATCAGCATCCTCCCATCTTTCATAGAATTCAAGCTCAAGTTTGCACACACCTCTTTGAGAGCGCAATAGTGGATCCATGTAAAGAACACGTGCTTGATTTTTCAGATAAAGGATGTGTTTGATGCAGAAACTCCATACATGGAAGTTCGGACCAGTTAGAGGATTGAGAGCAAGTATATGATCGACAGTAGACATAGACATATCTGAAACAATAAAGAATCTTAAATAAGAACATACATGTTGAACTTCGAAAACAAATGCATTGAAAACCTTTTAATAAATCAAATACAAATGTTTTCCACTAATTGCCCAAGAGTTCCCACCGCAAGCTACACTCGTAGACGTTTACGATGTCACCCTCAACCAGAACTGCGGGTTTTAAGCCCCAATCCATTTAATTTCACTACCATGTCAGGATGCTTTTGACACTAGAAATTAATAATTAGTGAAAACCTTAGACCAAGCCATCTCTCAAGAACAGGGATGCAATTCTTGCATTATATTCTAAGATGCTTCTAAGCAATTAACCACAAATTTAACTCCGGCCAAAGGAGACAGTTTAGCATGGCACGTAACCATACCGCACAGCCCTTAAAGCTTTTGTTATCTTTAATTTAAATCAATCCTTGAATACTTGTGAAAGAGGTCTACGCAAGCTACACTCGTAGACGTTTACGCAAAGCCCTCCCACTATTCACATGATTTAAATTGTTTGTCTAGAAATCCGAACAACCGTACCCATGTACCTCCGGGAACTAGCAAGCTACACTCGTAGACGTTTACTAGAACGAGAGATACACTTACAGCCTAGGACCGCTTTGTGGAGGTCTATTGATTTTAATTAAAAAATCTGCTTAGTATTTTTCTTTTAAAAGGTTTCTTTATGCGCACACATAATTTCCTTTTGTCATTATATTTACCAAATTTTTGCATGTAATTAAGCAAGCCCAAAAATTCCCAAAATATAATCCAACAAAAGAAATTAATCACATAAGCATGCTTGGAAAGCTGTAAATAATAAAAGCAGTAAAACATGCTTTTCCTATTATCTACACATGCTTAATAGCGCACATAAATAAATCACATATCATACGAGGACAATTAAGGCAAACAAAAATTCCTCGTGGCCCCAAAATTAAATAGAAAATAAAATCTATCTATTACAATTTGACTTTTGAATTTAATGGATAAATTCAAATCTTCTCAAATCTTCAAGGGCCTCCAAATCTTGATACACCAAATCTTTTGGATTTTTAGGCCTTTGTGATCTGATGATTTGCCCTAACCCTAATGCAAACCTAGGGTTTACACAGGATTGCATAAACCACCAAAAACACAAGCCATCGCGACGGGACAGCAGCAGACGACGACGACCGAAGCCGCTGCCGACCGCCGCCCGTCGCCGCGCCCAGCACGCCGTGCGGCGCAGCCCTGCGCCCGCGCGCCTGCGTTGTACCCTAAGAATGCATCCATGAAGCTGAGGAGCTTGTGGACTACCGTCGCGTTAACAATAGCATCGATGTGTGGCAGCGGGTAGGGATCTTTGGGGCAGGCCTTGTTGAGGTCCATGAAATCGATGCATATGCGATTCTTGCCATTTTTATTTTTTAGGACGAACACGTTGGCAAACTAGGTGGGATAGTGCACCTCTCAGAGTCATCAATGACAACTTCTTATAACTCTTCTGCCTCTGGTCGAGCTGCAGGGGTTGTCTTGTCGTCGTGTTGTTGGGCACAGATGGCTCGGAAGTTGGCGTAGTAGCAATCTCTCGAGGCCTTCTTTTCTCCTCAGATTGTCTGAATTCCCCAGGGCGTCGGGAGTTTCAGGACTAGGTGGTATGGCGACGGAATTGCCTTAAGTTTGTGGATCCAGGGTCGGCCCAGAATCGCATTGTGGGTGGATATTGTGTCCATAACCTGGAACTTTACATCATGGTTTAGACCTCCGCAATACATGGGTAGGGTGATTTCCCCCACTGTTGACTGAAACACATAACAAAACTAACTACAATATAATAAAAAGGATAACTCTTTATGAGAGTTATCACATCCCTATTGGTATGAATATTAAGCTTTCATCAGAGTCCTTCAACTCAACATGAGTAAGAGTTTATGGAGAAAGTTCCATATGCAAGCTTAGTTGGGAGCTTAATGTATCTCATGGTTTGTTCTAGACCAGATATTTTTTATGCAATAAGTGTTACTAGTAGATATATGTCATGTCCTAGAAAGCCTCATTGGGATGCATTATAAGGAATTCTGAGATACTTAAAGGGTTCTCCTAGGTTGGGTTTGCAGTTTGAAAGATGTGAGTCTATTCTGAATCATCCTTTGGAAGGATTTGTTGATTTTGATTTTGCAACAAATCAAGACACAAGGAAGTCTCAGTCAGGGTATGTCTTTACTATCTTTGGTACAATTGTGGTGTAGAAGTCTAGATTGCAGACAGTAGTTGCTCTTTCCACTATAGAATTAGAATTCATGTGAATAACAGATGCAATAAAGAAGGACTATAGCTAAAGGGAATTCTGAGAGAACTTGGCATTCATCAAAACGAAGTTCATATACATTGTGATAGTCAAAGCGCCCTGTGTCTCACTAACCACCAGACATTCCATGACAGGTCCAAGCATATAGATTTCACGTTTCACTTTGTCAGAGATATTGTTGACAAAGTTTCAGTTAAGATGGTGAAGATTCATACTAAGGAGAATCCAGTAGATGCCTTAACTAAGGCAATTCCAGCTGATATGTTTCAGTTTTGTGTGAAGAGGATTGGGTTGTGCTGATTGGGTTAAGATCAGCATCTAAGTTCTATATGGAACTAAAGTGAGGGGAATGTGTTGGTTTGATTTTTGGAACTTGTTTAATACATGTGAGGTTAGGAGGGAGTGTGTTGAATGTGACTTACACATGTGGAGTATTCAGTTAATTAGCCTTAAATTTGGCTAAATACATAAGCTTGGATATTTGTTTGTTTTGGCAGCTTAAAGTCGCGTTTTGAAGGCTGCGAGTTTATTAGTAATAGCTACAGGAGATTGTGACACGTGGGTTGATGAAGATCGACAGATGTTATTGTGTTTGAGAATATAGCCATTGAAAATATGTTATAACAGCTTTGTCGTCTTCTTCATTGTGTTCGTTCATTCAGTTTTAGAGAGTGCTTACGCACTTAAGTTTTCTGTGTAAAGCTTGTAACACCTTCATCTTCAATAAAATTGATATTGCGATACTCCGTGGACGTAGGTGTTTGCCGAACCACGTAAATATTGCCTTCTCTCTTTTAAGTTATTAAATTTTTTTATTATAATTAATAATTAGCACATTATTATTATCATTGTATGATATTTTGAGTATTTCATTGTATTATATAAATAAAAGATTATTAACATTAAAATTGAACAAACTTCAATTCTTCAATAAGATTCATAGATGATTCCAACTATCAATTCACTATTTTTAGCAATTTTCAATATATTATTTTTGTTTTAAATTTTATGGTCCCCCAATATAAATCTTTATAAGAGTCCATAGATATTAATTTATACATTATATATATAATAAACTACAAATTTGAGGGCCCAATAACAATTTATATATAAGAGCTATGAATTTTAGGATCTCAAACATATATACTGAAGTACATTACTCTATATATAAAAAGTGAATCACAAATTCTAGAATCCTTAAAATATGAAGGTCCCTGACTAAAATGCTTGGCTGACCAATGCATATAAAACAATAAAACTGTTTGCTGATTCTTTTTCAACTACAGTAAATTCGACTTCACCCTTCCACAAATTTCTAGATTCTGTCGGTGTAACACAATCAAGCTGAGGACAAAACCCAATTAAACCGCGTATGTTAGTATTGTTTTACGAGATGAGAAGTAATGATAGGAGGAACTAATTTAATGAAAAGTACTATAGTAAGCAAAAGAAGAAACTAATATAAACAATGTCAATGCAAAATGAATAGAGTTGAGGAACGCCTAAAATTGTTTGAAATGGCAAACGCAATTGTCCGATATTGGAGAAATAAGGAAATAATTCAAATAAGATATGGTTTATCTTGTTTTCTTGTTTGACGAAATTTATCCTTATTGTAAAGATTGGAAATCTTTTTATTTCACACACCAAACAAGAAATGTACATGTATATATAGCTAGCTATGTAAATAAATCTAACTAAATACAAAAGATATATATGAAAGATATGAATATATTTCATATCTATCTAACACCCCCCCGCAAGCTAAGACGTGGGAGTAGGGCACACTCGAAGCTTGAACTTGAATCTTTCGAAGAGTAGTCGACCCAAGCTTTTAGTGAATATGTCGGCCACTTGAGATTCGGATGGAACAAAATCGGTGGACAAACGTTTTGAAGTTACCAGCTCACGGACAAAATGATAGTCAATGTCGATGTGCTTGGAACGTTTGTTCGAAACAGGATTCTGTGTGAGAAATAGAGAGCTTGCATTGTCAGATAATAGCAGCGGAATAGTTTGTGGACACATATGAAGCTCACGTAGCAGCGCCGAGATCCAAACTATCTCTGTGGCGGTATTTGCCATGGCTCGATATTCTGATTCACAGCTGGAGCGGGAGACAGTAGGTTGCTTCTTTGCGCTCCAAGAAACGAGGTTTGGACCCAAAAAGATTGCATAACCATAGGTCGAGCGGCGAGTATCAGGACAACGCGCCCAATCGGCATCAGAATATCCCAACAAATTCAGAGAACCACGAGAGAAGACCAGTCCATGGGAGAGAGTTCCTTTGACGTAGCGAAGGATTCTCTTTACTGCTTGAAAGTGGTCGATCGTAGGACATTGCTGAAACTGGCAGACCGTATTCACAGAATAAGATATATCCGGACGTGTAATAGTCAGATATTGTAGAGCACCGACTAAAGAGCGGTAAAGGGTCGGATCTCCGAAGGGTTCGCCCTCCTTGGTGAGCGAGACGCCGGGTGGTAATGGCGTGGAAACAGGCTTGGCGTCGACGAGTTCGGCGCGCTTGAGAATGTCATGAGCGTATTTGGTCTGACATATGAACAGACCATCCGAGGGATAGGAGACTTCCAGACCAAGAAAATAACCAAGACGGCCGAGGTCTTTAGTTGGAAATTCTTTGTGAAGATGTTTGAGAAGAGTACATACGGCAGTGGAGCTGTTGCCAGTGATAATAATATCATCGACGTAAACCAGGAGATAAATGAGGGTGGAGTTTCTCGAGAAGATGAATAAAGAGGTGTCTGAGGCGCTGCAGATGAAACCAAGCGACAGAATAAATGCTCGAAATCTTTGATACCAGGCGAGAGGAGCCTGACGAAGACCATAGATAGCTTTCTTCAAGCAGCATACATAATCCGGATGACGAGAATCAGCAAACCCAGGTGGTTGTTCCATATAGACAGTGGAATCCAGAAGACCATTCAAGAAAGCATTCTTGACATCCAATTGATGGAGAGGCCAGGAATGCATCACAGCAACAGATAAGATAATGCGCACGGTGGATGCCTTGACAACAGGACTGAAGGTGTGAGTAAAATCAAATCCAGGAAGCTGACTAAAACCTTGAGCCACTAGACGGGCCTTGTAGCGGTCGACAGATCCATCGGCCAGAAACTTCGTACGATACACCCATTTCGAGCCAACAACATTGGCGTCAGAGGGGCGCGGTACCAACACCCATGTTCGATTTGCATGAAGGGCCGCAAGTTCCTCATGCATGGCGCGAGTCCACTCAGGTACCTTTAGAGTAGATTTAATGCCCCGAGGTTCTGACAACACTGTAGAAGCAGAGTAAACTGAAACATAGTTAAGATCAACAGGGTACCGAGTTTTGAAAATACCAGACTTGGCGCGCGTTTGCATGGCATGTGTGCGGACAACGGGTGGCAGATTTGGGACGTGAGGGTTAGGGTTAGGGTTAGGGTTTTCTGGAACTGGTGGATTGTCATCTGGGACAGGATTATGAACGGCGGTAGGAGGCGTCTCATCGAGCGGACATATGCGACAGGATGAGGTAGCCGACGGTGGTTTAGCGAGAGGAGTGATGTCGGGCGAAGGCCGGAGATCGGAGGAGCTTGCGGCATCTAGAAACTCAGAGAGTTGCAAGGAAGATACCGAGGAAGCAGAACTTGTAGAGGTGTAGGGAAAGAACGATTCATCGAATCGGGCATGGCGAGTAGTATATATGCGGAAGGTGGATGGATCTAGACATCTAAAACCTTTATACACCGGGCTGTAACCCAAGAAGACGCAGGGAAGACTTTGTGACTGAAACTTATTTTTTTCATAATCACGGAGACAAGGAAATACACGGCAACCAAAGGGGTGAAAGGAAGTGAAGGAGGGGGTTCGGCCATTTACTAGTTCATAGGGCGATTTATTTTGGAGAAGCGGACTAGGTAGGCGGTTTATGATGTAAACAGCAGTACTGAAGGCATCTACCCAAAGAGAGAGAGGAACGGAGGAATGAAAGAGTAATGTCAACCCCATCTCAGTTATATGACGGTGTTTGCGTTCTGCCCTTCCATTTTGTGCAGGAGTATAAGGACAAGAGAGGAGATGATGGATGCCGGAAGTAGCGAGAAGATTTTTAAGTTTAGAGTTTGTGAATTCAGTTCCACCGTCACTATGAAATTGCTTAATGGAACAGGAAAATTGATTTTCAACAAGAGATTTAAAATGAGTGAAAACCTCAAGAAAATCAGATTTTAGACGTAAAGGGTAGAACCAAGAGAACCTAGAGTAGTCATCAATGAATATGGCATAATATCGAAACCCAGATGAAGAAGTAACAGGCGCAGGACCCCATAAATCACAATGAACCAAATCTAGAAAATTGGAAGAACGTTTATTTGAAGGTGAAAACGGCAGATGTGTATTTTTGGCTAATTGACAAGCAGTGCATAAAGTAGGTTTTGGAAGTAAAGAACTAAAAGAAACTAAATTATGTTTTTGCAAAAGAGAAAGAATGGCTGGAGCTGGATGACCTAGGCGAGTGTGCCAAAGCTCGAAGGATGCTCGAGGAGCAGGAGGAACGGGCGCAGCAAGGAGGGCCGAGGGAGGAGAATCCAGCACATACAAACCATGCTCACGTCTGCCGCTGGCGAGTATTGTCCCGGTTTCCCGATGTTGAACCTGAAAACCAGAATCAGTAAACAAAACTTCGACAGGGTTATCATGACAGAGTTTACTTATAGATAATAAGTTTTTGGTAATGCCCGGAACAACCAATACATTATGCAAGCGAATAAAGCGAGAGATAGAATAATAACCCGTATGAGTTATGGGCAAACGATTACCATTACCGACGGTGACTTTGTCAGTACCAGAGTAAACGGAGACGTCATCAAGAGAGGCAGAGTCGGCAGTGATATGGGCCGAGGCGCCAGTGTCAAGATACCAATCGGACACAGAGGCAGGAGAGAGTGAGCAGTTCGCGGAGAATGCATCGGCGAGATTTGCCGACGGGGGCGGCCTGGACGCATGATCAAAGGATCGGTCGAATCTTCGTGGGCAGTCAAAAGCGTCATGATTTAGATCACGACAAAAGTAACACCAAGGACGCCGACGATTATTGTTATTCTTCTTTTTGTTGCGGTTTTGATTCGATTTCCCACCACGGTTATTCTGATTTTGATTGTCGCGGCCGGACTGTGTTGTGTGGAAAGCAACGGCGGAGGAGGCAGGCGCAGCATCCGTGGATTTCATGAACAGCTCATGGCTCACCGCACGAGCGAGAATAGTGTCAAATTCAGGAAGAGGTTCATTCGCAAGCTGCGCTGCGGTGAACGAAGCGAAGGCGGACCCTAGGCCACGTAAGAACCAGTGTGACTTATCTGAGGGGTCGAGAGATCGGCCGATTGCGGAAAGTTGATCACACAAACTCTTGTAGCGTTGGTCGTAATCAGCAACGGTTGAATCTCCACGTTTAATGGAGAGGATATCATCCTTGAGACTCAATTCACGAGCCTTGGAGGCATGACTGTAAGAGCGAGACAGGGCCGTCCATACGTCGTGAGAGGACTGGCATCCAATGATTGTGGCCATTGATTCCTCCGTGAGTGTGGACACCAAGAAAAGCTTGATTAGTTGGTCCTGAGAGTACCACTGTGCAAACACCGGATTAGGCGAACGATGGCCAGCGGCGTCGGATAGCTCACGATCCGGGGGCGGACGTGATCCATCAACATAAGGAAGAAAGTGTTGAGTAATGAGTAAAGGCTCGATCTGCGCATGCCACAAGAGGTAATTGGAAGAGGTGAGTTTAATATTCACCATGTGGATCATAGTGGACAGAGGGAGGGTGGGAATATCAATTTCCGGGGCAGCCATGTCAACGCCGGCGCAGGAAGAGGCGCAAGAAAACGGCGAGACGAAGAAAAACCAAAACTAGGGTTTGGGCGACTAGGGTTTAGTCAGGATGGCTGATACCATGTAAAGATTGGAAATCTTTTTATTTCACACACCAAACAAGAAATGTACATGTATATATAGCTAGCTATGTAAATAAATCTAACTAAATACAAAAGATATATATGAAAGATATGAATATATTTCATAGCTATCTAACACTTATTAGTATAGGTATTAATCCATTTGCGATAGATTAATATATTCATATCATAATTTTCTTATGTATCTAGAAATTTATCCTTATAAATACCCCTGCTCCCATCATTATAAACTTGTCCATGTAGCTGCTAGGAGACACTAGTTAGTTTAGAGGAAGAGTAGGGTTGTGTTTTTCGATAACTCTGCAACCTTGAAATTATATTCTTTACCTTGAATAATATACATCACTTGTGTAGGCTTGAAGAGTAGAAGTTCGAACCACTATAAATCTTTGTGTTTTCTATATTCTATTGTAATCTGTGTTTGCAATCGCTTATCACAACAAAAACGATTATAGTCCTCTTAGTACGTAGCAGCACCGTGAACTGAATAGAGACAGAAATCAGCTGCAATATGAATATATGCAGAGTTTTTTAAGATTTTCGTATGCGTAAAATGAATGTAAGCGAATGAGCTTTGGCATGCGTATTTATAATTTTTATGGTGACAACGTGTGTGCGTGGCCTTTAATCCATGTTTTGCTAGTCCCAAGTCCAAGAGTAACAGGCGCTCAGCCGACGATGAGATCTAGAGAGAGGCAGCCACCCTAGCAACACTTCACAAACACTTAAATACAAGCCTCAACATGCATACACTAGTTCATTTTGAGTGAAAATCTTTAGTCATTTTTACTATCTAAAAAACTTAAATAGCAATTTTTATACACACATTCAAAAAATATAGTCATTTTCTCGGCCCTTAATACCATTACTTTGTAGATATGTTAATACAAGTCATGAATTAGTAATATAAAATACATATTGTCATTTTTCCTAAATGTGTCGGTTATTTTAGAATTAATATTAAATATAGGGATCGCACATATTTTATGTGATATTTTTTTTTTTTTACAATGGATTTACAATTTGCCACATCATGTATTAATTATTATATTATTCTTTCACATTAATTAGTTATTAGGGTTGACGTTGGCAGATGATGATATTTTAATAAAAAATTAAATTTATTATTTTAAGTTAGTTTTTAATTAAAATTGATCTTTTAATTTTTATTAAGGAAATAGAAGAGTTGTTGAAACCCAACACATTTTAAACTTAAATACAATTATTAATTTTATTATTTATTAATTGTTATTATAAAATCAATTTCTAATCAGTACTCCCTTTGTCTCATTTTCGTCTGTCCCACCAGATTAGTCCACTTTCCTAAAATGGAAAAAAATCTTCTCACATCAATAAAATATTAATTTCACTACACTCACAAACATTGGTTTCTGTGCCGAAACCAAACTGGACTAATTTAATGGGACGGAAGGAGTATTTAGCAACATAATTGAATTACAATAATTATAAATCTTATATATAAATAATAAATTAAATTTAAAATATTAATTTTATTATATAATAATCATTATTTTAATTAATATTAAAATTAATATTAATAAATGTCTCACGCTAATCTATTAGCAAAATCTCAACTGCGTGGAGATTAATATTTTATTTTTGCTTGGAGGGTATTTCTGAAAATTAAAAATATTTTAACTATTTTTTAAGATGTAAATAATAATGACTATTTAGGATTTTGGGATAATGTAAATGATTATTTTCATAAATTTCCATCCATATATATATATATATATATATATATAGAGAGAGAGAGAGAGAGGGAGGATCCAGTGAGAAAAATTTTAACGTGGGAAAGATGCTTGATTGCATTCACGACAATCATTTGAACAGTCTCTTTGCTCAGACCATAAATAACAATGACCACAAAACTTCTGGTCTCTGCCACATAAGCAACTTTTTCAATTTAAAAAACAAAAATAAATTCTCTCTCCTGGACCAAAGGTCCACCAGAGACCACTTCAACCTCCAAATGTCTGCGGGTCCCACTATTATTTTTTTTAATTCTTAATGATAGACTAATAATTTGTTAACATTTTACTTCATTTTTTAGTCAATTAATTTTGCACAAGAATAATATTCAAATTAATATATCTTTTAAATAATAAAATGAAAATAAATAAGTAATATATCAAAATTCATCATTTTTTACTCTCCACAAATAGAGACTAATCTTGATATATTTATTTTTTATTTTTGAATATATATATATATATATATATATATATATATATATATGTGTGTGTGTGTGTAAATATACACTTAGTTATATTATCAAATATCATCTTTTGCATAATATTTTCCCTTGATAATTTTAATATTTTTTTATTTTACTAGTCAATTTATAAGTTATTTATGTTTATATTTTAATTAAAATTTATTTTTTATTTTAAAAATAAAACCAAATAAAAGAATTATATAAAATGGTGTGGTTGTCTGGTTGCTGATAAACTTTGCAAAAAATGTTGTGGTTGGATTGGATGATGTGGATGAGAGAGAAATTAATAAAATATTGAAATGGTTGAGTGGTTGGGTGGTTGCCTGGTTGCTGATAAATATAGTCTCAAGGTGCCAAGAAAATCCCACATTTCTTTGGCATTCTTGTACTCCAGGGCTTCAGTTATCAGAGGTTCTGATAGAGAATTTAAAATCAAATCCATAGCCACGAAGTCGAGTTGAGCACGAACTCAGTCCACCAGAAGAGATGGTGGACAACGTACAAGGACCAGAATTTAAGATCAAATCCATAGCCACGAAGTCCATCTCTTCTGGTCCTTGTACGTTGTCGCCGAGTCGAGAGTTCACCTTTCGAATTGTGATTGGTCCTTACTCGATCACTTGCCCCATCTCTGAATGTATATTCTTTAATGTGATCAGCGACCTCTTTTTCCTGGTGATCACTTATGCCGCTGAATTCTCAGAAGGGTCTTCCAATCTTGAATAGTTAAGGATAGAGTTCCAGAGGTGGAGATTCTACGACTACACCACCCATGAACTACATTATGAAGACCACGCAATCATGTTTGCTAGAATGGGTCTAAGTTATTGAAGAAGTGAGGAGGAGTGGGCAGATGATTGGATGAATCAGACATCCAAAAAGCAGTACACTCAGAAGAAAGTAGTTGCCCGACTTCAAAAGATAAAGGTTCACTGAGCGATCATTGGAGATTACTCACTGCCTCCATCTGAGTACACCATTGCTGATTCACCCCTATTCACACAAACATTCAAATCCCCCGCAACAAGAAGGCAGATATTTGCAGCTGCTGAGTTGCACGCAAGATTGGCAGAAGAAAAAGTTTTACGGAAGAGAGCAGAGGATCACAAGAAGATGATAGAGTTCGGGGAGAGGATACTAATCACATTGGCCAATATCTCATCTCGGGTAGATAGTTTTAGGCCTCCCTCTCCAGTTGCTGCTGACAAAGAACAAGTTCAATACAGTGAACCTACAGCAGCAGAAGATGTTAATCCAACTGCGAATCCATCCCAGGAAATGACGACCACTGCCGACATCCCTACCACCTCCAATCAAATGGTGATATCCATGGAGCCCCCAGTCCTGACCATTGAGCCCTTAACCTCTAGTACTTTTAATAGGGGCCTCCAGATGTTCATTCATGTTGTGGTAGAGAAGAGAATTGAAGAGCAGGTTGTGCCTATTGTGAGAACTAAAGTGCGAACCCAAGTGGTCGAGGCAAAGGTAGAAATTCGCCAGACTCTGCAGGACGACTTTGAGACCTTCTCCACCAACCTTTTGGTTGCAATCAAAGAGGGGGAAGAGAAGAGATTGGCTAGAAGAAGCAGGGCAGCAGAAGGAAGAAGAAGAAAGAATTCGATGCCTCGAAGCACGCAGAAAACCAGAGGAAGACTTGCGAAAACAACAAGAAGAAGAAGAGAAGGAGGAACGAAGAAAGAAAAAAGAAAGGGAGAGGATCAGAAGGGAAGAACGAGAAGCCCCGGTGGACAACTTCATGAAGGTTACAACCAAGACTCTCAGAAAACTGAAGAAGACCACCGGGTCCTCAACCGCTAAAGATGCTGATTCAGACTCCTCGACAACCAAGAAGTAATCCTTCCATATCTTACAGTCTTCCGGTAAAACTTTTTTAACCTTGATTTGGGTGTATGTTTCCTGTACTCTATCGTCAAAATTTTAATGGAAATTAACCCAGGTTGATGACAACACCTCATTGTCCAACTCTGAATTTGATTGCTATAGTCGAACTTACACATTCAGTATAATCAGCAACCTGCTTGGACTGTTTGAGTGTGTGTGAAGTGTTCCTCGCTTGTTGCTCTATAATTGTGTGTGAATGTGTTTTATGCTTACTTGATTGCTGATTTAAAGCCATTTGCTTGAACAAAAAATTCTTAATCGAGCAATACCCTTTATATTTTGAGGGGAAAACATTTATGAATAATACTGAGTCTAAGGGAGTTGACATGCTGAGATAGAATTGCTAGGAATATTTTGTAATCTCAAAATTCAGCTTTCCTGTGACTAGTAAATTAGAATTAGGGCCAAATTAGAATTAGGGCTTTGATCGCACAAAAAGGGGGAAATTGTTAGGAATATTGTTAGAAATATTGTAACCCCTTGATCTTAAATGTATGTAGTTTTGTTTTGGTGCATCAAAGCTTAGTCGATCTAATTTCTAGCAACTTAGAATCGTGTCAAATTGTAAAGAGTCTTGTATAGGATATTCTTACTTGAGTTGTAATAGAACTAGAAGAAAGGATCGAAGTTTGCGGAAGAATCAGCAAAGCTCAAAGGAGAATGCTAGAAGACTCAAGCAAACGAAAAGAAAACGCTGAAGGAGTTAGCAAGAATGAAGATTGCTAAAGAAGCTAGCAAAATTTGGAAAAGCTAGCAAATACATGAAGAATGTTGTAAGCACTTAACGGAATGTTTAAAGAGAAAAGCAAGCATGTTGTTGAATCTGCTGAGATATCAGCAGACTACCAACTGCCAGCAAACGCATGACAGCAATCAACATTCAATACGGAGTAGTGAAACAGAAGGATCCCAAAATCACATGAAATCTCGACGAATTAAAAAGAAGGATAATCAACAGACAAAAGGGAAGTTTCCAGATCCAAACTCAAAGATCCGTTCTGACAAAGACGGCTAAAATCAGGAGAACGTCAATCAGAGGCGAAGGAGACCTAAGGAGTCTCTGCACTTCGCAGAAAAGGAAGGACAGAGATTGGCGAGCAGACACCCTGTGTCTGACGGACAAGATTCAAATGGACGTTTGAATCTTCACCTATAAATAGATGATTTCGCGAAGAGCTAAGGAGTTCGGCAGTTAAAAAATCAGAGAAGTTAGACAATTCAAATACTCTCAAACTTAACGCGAACTCATATCCGAGCATTCATTTGATCGAGGCTTTGTATAAGCTTTCGAATTCAGAGCTGGAGACCTTTGAAGTTCTCTTCTAAGGTTACCTTTGGGATTCTTTCTATCCTAGAAAGAATCTAGAAGTCACCTTGTTCTACAAGAGTGATTATCACGGGCTACTGCCGCAAAAGAAAAGGTTCTGGGAAGAACTATAAAACTCCCAAGAGAAGGGAGGTTTGTCCTCACTCTAAGGAGTGTCAAAGTGAAGATTGAAGACCGAGGTGTTTGAAGGTGACGCTGACAAGACGGAAGAGCTGCTCAATGTTAGAGATCAAGCCTTACCTTGTAATCAATCATAGTGAATTTTCAGCCAAGAGGACTAAAGAGTGGACGTAGAACAGTTGTTCGAACCACTATAAATCCCGTGTTCATTTACTGCTTTTACTTCATTACTTATTGTTTATTTTGAAACTCAACACATCAAGTGTTGCAGTATATCTTGAAGTAAATCTAACGAATATTCGAGCTTAAACACATTTTACAAACACTTGCTGAGTCGTGACCTCAGCAAGATAAGTGCAAGATATTATTAACATTCGACTACTACTATAAACACTCTGATCGGGGACCAATAAACCATACTGTTCGTGACTTACTCAGATCTCGATTTGATAAAAACTTGTTTATTAAACGAACCAAACTTGAGCATCGTAGTATTCGAAACTCGTTAACTAAAATTAGTAAGAAATATAAAATATTTAATTTTATAAATATAACATTTTCATGATTTAAGAGTAACAATAACGATATATCATTGTAGTATTGAGAGAAATTTGAATTTGAGTTTTTATATAATATTAATTTTGGAATAAATAATATTTTCTTTTAAAATAATAATTTATATTTTAAATATATTCTAAATTTAGAAAGTTCATTTAAGCTCGATTAAAGTTTTATAAAATTTTTGAACTTCAAAGTATTGGATAAAAAAGCTCAAAACTTAACTCAATGTTAAAATGAGTCAAATACGGCACTACTCGGTTCGATTACAATCCTACTTATGCTATTACTTTATGAGAAATTAAGTATACACGTGCCTTGAATTACTCAAATAGGAAACAGATTTTATATTGCTCCAAGTCTTATTCTTACACGCAAATCATCCTTATAAAAGCATGTGCTCTAGTCTCATTCTTATACACACTCAAAAAAAAATGTTGTATGCTGCGAAGCTTTTCATTGTCTGCATGTTAGCAATAATTCTGCTGGAAGGAGCAACTCCCAGCCATGCTGTAGTTCGTCGCTACAAGTTCCAAGTATGTACAGCTACATCATTAATTGCAATTTAATTCTTAAGCTAATTATGTAATTAAAACATTTTGCAGCTCACTAGGTCTTCCCACACTAGGCTGTGCTCCAACAAGACCATGCTCACGATAAACGGACAGTTCCCTGGGCCAACTATATATGCTAGAAGGGGAGATTTGGTCATAGTCGATGTTATCAATCGTGCTGACCATATTATAACCATCCATTGGTAATTAAACTAGTTTATTTTAAATTTGATTATATATATATAGAGAGAGAGAGATCAGGTGAGAAAAAATCCATGTGAAAAAAAAAATAAATGAATCATATCCATTAGATCTAGATAAATCAATGATTGATATAAAATCAAGCAACAACTGAAAATACGATCAAGCAATAACTAAAACACAATCAAGCAATTGCTTGATTGCATATCAAATATTGATTTATTTAAATCTGATAGATATGATTTATTCTTTTTCTCACATGTTCTCTCTCTCTCTCTCTCTCTCTATATATATATATATATATATATATATATATATATATATATATATAGTTGTAATCATATGTTAACCACTCCCCAGATGTTACCTACAGACCTCATTTGGCGGTGCATTATCTAGACAAGTTAACTACATTATCTAGGCAATAAATATATGGTACATTACTAAAGATAAAGTACAAATTGTAATAGATAATGTAATGCAAATAATGTACTACATTATCTTCGTAATGTACCATATATTGCCTAGATAATGTAGTTAGCTTGTCTAGATAATGCACCGCCAAATGAGGTCTGTAGGTGACATCTGGGGAGTGGTTAACATATAAATGCATCCCTATATATATAAAATAAATCATGCTTAAATTGATTAAGCATAATTCATAAAGCAGCTAAGCACGAACCAAAATTATGCTTAATTTTTAATTCTTTGATGCTTTAATCTCAACCATTGATGCTATCAATCAAATGGTTGAGATTTAGTCATATTTAACACAAACTTTAATTTTAGCACTTGATCACAACTCTCTCTCTCTCTCTATCTATATATATATATATATATATATATTTATAGGGATGCGATCCAGTGAGTACTACTCTTACCATAAGAAATAAGAACCAATCCTCGCCATTGATTTTGATGAATGAACGCTCAAGATTTTTACTAAAATTTTCGGGCATTTTATCTAAAAAAACCTGCATGATAGGGTATTTTTGTCATTTTGTACTTATTTAAGATTCTGTTTGCATATTATATCTCGACATGCATTATATATCTAACAAACATGCATTATATGCATAAGAAACAAGCATTATATACCTAAGAAACATGCATTATATACCTAACATTCATTATATACCTAACAAACATCTTCCTGCATTATAATATGATATTACTCTTATTTTAGAACAATATTACTATCATTATGCGACATTACTTCCTCTATTATATATAATATTACTTTTATTTTAGAGAAAAATTATATTACCTTCATTATAATGCATATGTTATTACTATATAATAACAAGTGCAAATATAATGATGAATGATGATTTCGCTGAAATAAAAATGTTGTATTTTATCTATCATATTTTGCATTATATACAATAACTTCATACATTATATTGTGCAACTGCATTCATTATATAAGAATTCGTGTACTGTTACGAGAATTATGCATATTATACATGATATTAGTTTTATTTTAGAGAAAATTATATTACTTTCATTATAATGCATATGTTATTACTATATAATAAATAGCAAGTGCAAATATAATGATGAATGATGATTTCGCTGAAAATACATGTTGCATTTTATCTATCATATTTTGCATTATATACTATAATTTCAAGCATTATATTGTGCTATTGTATTCATTATATAACTTCATGCATTATATTGACCTCGACATGCATTATATACCTAGCAAACATTCATTATATACCTAACAAACATGCATTATATAATATAGTAATATACATTTATATAATATAGCAAAAAAATACATGATTAAAAATAAGTAATATATGATCAACTTTTATAACAACTATGATATTATCTACAGTATGCAAAGATAATAATTTTTTTTTTGATCTTGCAGGAAAAAAGTTATTGCATTTTATCTATCATATTCTGCATTATATAGTATAACTTCATGCATTATATTGTGCAACTCCATTCATTATATAAGAATTCGTGTACTGTTATGAGAATTATGCATATAATCACTAATTTTTATTTTTTGCGATGATTTTAAATCGAAACATATGCAATAGGGATTTCGTTTGAAAGATAATTAAATTACCTTTAATTTGATATATGATATATTTAAAAATAATCTAAATTGAAGGAGATATGATCATTTAAAGATTTATGATGATTTTAGAGGAGAGATAAGAAATATTACAAAATTACCCTTTAATGCATGTTTCACTACACTATAATGCAGACGAGATTTATTTAGCCTTGAGCGTTGGATCACCAATTGGATGGCCGAGATTAGTTCTTATTTTCACATGGTAAGGGGAGTTCTCATATGATCACTCCCCTATATATATATATATATATATATGGATGCGATCCAGTGAGAACCACTCTTACCATAAGAAATAAGAATCAATCATCGCCATTGATTTTGATGAATGAACGCTCAGGATTTTACTAAAATTTTCGTTCATTTTATCTCAAAAAACCTGCATTACAGGGTGTTTTTGTCATTTTGTACTTATTTAAGATTATGTTTGCATATTCTTTCTTGACATGCATTGTATATCTAACAAACATTTATTATATGCATAAGAAACATGCATTATATACCTAGAAAACATTCATTATATACCTAACAAACATCTTCCTGCATTATAATATGGTATTACTCTTATTTTAGAATAAAATTACTATAATTATACGACATTACTTCCTTTATTATATATAATATATATTACTTTTTTTTTAGCGAAAAATTATATTACCTTCATTATAATGTATATGTTATTACTATATAATAACGAGTGCAAATATAATGATGAATTATGATTTCGTTGAAATAAACATGTTGCATTTTATCTATCATATTCTTCATTATATACTATAACTTCATGCATTATATTGTGCAACTGCATTCATCATATAAGAATTCGTGTACTGTTACGAGAATTATGCATATTATACATGATATTACTTTTATTTTAGAGGAAATTATATTACTTTCATTATAATGCATATGTTATTACTATATGATACATAACAAGTGCAAATATAATGATGAATGATGACTTGCTGAAAAACATGTTGCATTGTATCTATCATATTTTGCATTATAAACTATAATTTCAAGCATTATATTGTGCTATTGTATTCATTATATAATTTCATGCATTGTATTGACCTCGACATGCATTATATATCTAGCAAACATTCATTATATACCTAACAAACATGCATTATATAATATAATAATATACATTTATATAATATAACAAAAAATTACATAATTAAAAATATGTAATATATGATCAAATTTTATAACAACTATGATATTATCTACAGTATGAAAAGATAATGAATTTTTTTATCTTACAGGAAAAAGTTATTGCATTTTATCTATCATATTCTGCATTATATAATATAACTTCATGCATTATATTGTGCAACTCCATTCATTATATAAGAATTCGTGTACTGTTACGAGAATTATGCATATAATCACTAATTTTCATTTTTTACGATGATTTTTAAATCGAAACATATGCAATAGGGATTTCGTTTGAAAGATAATTATATTACCTTTAATTTGATATATGATACATTAAAAAATAATCTAAATCGAAGGAGATGTGATCATTTAAAGATTTAGGATGATTTTAGAGGAGAGAGAAAAAATATTACAAAATTACCCTTTAATGAATGTTTCACTACACTTTAATGCAGACATAATTTATTTAGTCTTGAGCGTTGGATCACCAATTGAATGGTCGAGATTAGTTCTTATTTTCACATGTTAAGGGGAGTTCTCATAAGATCACTCCCCTATATATATATATATATATATATATTATATATGGACTTAATCCGGTGAGAATCGTCTTACGTGAGAATGTGAGAATAGTGCATTTTAATCACAAAATACTTCATTTTAACATCAAAATCATGCATTCAAAAAATATTTCATTATCACCTCAAAATACTTCATTTCATTTTATATTCGATTTCTTAATTTTATCTTCGATTTCTTTCATTTTATTTTACCCCTTAAGTTTTTTCAAAATTTGTTCACTTTTAACATAAATTTTGTTCTTTTTATCTTAAAATTAGTTCATTTTACGCTAATAACTTAATCTTAGGCATGGAGTAAAAATGCCGAGATATCCATGGTCCGATGGCCCCATGTATATAACACAGTGCCCTATTAATCCCGGCAACCGGTTTACCCAACGCATCGTCCTCTCCGACGAGGAGGGAACTTTGTGGTGGCACGCCCATAGTGAATGGTCACGAAGCTCTGTGCATGGCGCTCTTGTCATTTTACCCCCGAGGACTGAGACTTATCCTTTTCCTAAGCCTCATGCTGAAGTTCCAATCTTAATTGGTATATAACGCAAAATTAAATTTTAAGTTATGATTTATAGTATAACTTAGATTAGTATGTAATGATTTTATTAATGTAGGTGAGTGGTGGAAAGCGGATATCCAACAAGTGTATGAGGAATTTGTCCGCAGCGAAGATGATCACCAAGTTTCTGATGCATTCCTTATTAATGGTCAACCCGGGGACTTCTTTCCATGCTCAACTCAAGGTGGTAATTTAGGCATTAAAACTTTTACATTTTCACTTAATATTTTAATAAAATTTTAATTTATTTTTTTTCTAGGTTAGTTTTACAAGTTTAACGTAGGCTTGATCTCACCCAATATATATAATATATTATACTCCATCTATCTCACTTTATTAGTCTCGTTTCCTTTTTTCGTATGTTCCATTAAATAGTCTCATCATCAAAAAATGGAAAAATAGTCAACACTTATAATAAATTATTAATTTATGGGTTGTTGTGCCAAAATATGGGACTAATATAGCAACACATATGGGGTAGTATTCAATTTCAATTTTAAATTTATATTCAATTACCATAATTGACTTGTGATAGTTTAAACTCGAGACAATATTAACAAATGTTTTTAAAATAAACTATGCTATAATTAATTTTCATTTTCATAATAAATAATATTAAAATAATAAATTTCATAGTGGAGTAGAGAATGAACTATGAAGTGGCAGTTCACCACTATATATCCTTTTGGTGCAGATATATACAAGTTGAGGGTGGAGTTCGGCAAGACTTACCTCATGAGATTGGTTAATACTGTGATGGACCACTTACAATTTTTTGGAATTGCCAACCACACCATCACTGTCGTTGGAGCTGACGGCTCCTACACGAAGCCGTTGAGAAGCAATTACATCGCGATTGCTCCCGGACAGACGATCGATTTCTTGGTAGAGGCTAACCAGCCACCGAATCGTTACTACATGGCAGCAAGAGTGAAATCTGTCGGAACAAATCAATTCTATGGCACTCAAACCCCGGCCACAGGGTACTTGGAATACGTCGGGAACTACATGTTGCCGGCATCCCCGCCATTTCCATCTTTGCCCCCATCCAACGACACCGTTGCGGCCTATAACTTTGCCACACAACTCAGAAGTCTTGCCAACACCAAGTACCCTATCGACGTTCCACAAAATGTAACAGAGAACTTGTTCTACACTCTAGCGGTCAATCTCCGCCCATGTCCCAATGCAAGTTGCTCGGGGCCCTTCGGTGATAGGGTGCTGGCGAGTGTGAACAACTTGACTTTGGTTTATCCCAAAATCCCTTTTCTTGAGGCTTATTACTACAATATTAGTGGAGTTTACAACACAAATTTCCCCGATAATCCACCTTCACTTTTTAATTACACTCAAACCGATCTATCTAAATTTGATATTTCGGCCACTGTAGACGCAACTGCTGTGAGAATTTTGGAGTACAATTCGACGGTGGAGCTGGTGTTTCAAGGAACCAACCTTCCCATAGGTATTGACCATCCCATGCATTTACATGGATATAGCTTCTATGTTGTGGGATCCGGATTTGGTAACTTCAACACAAGTTCAGATCCTGCCAACTACAATCTCGTCGACCCTCCATTGATGGAAACCATTATTGTCCCAAGTAGTGGTTGGACCGCTATCAGATTTAAGGCTAAGAATCCAGGTTTACCCTATTTAATTTAGTAAGAAATCATATGCATATTCATTTATGTGTTACATTAAGCAAAATTCAATTCTTATAGGAAAAGAAAAATAATTATTGTTGCAGGAGTTTGGTATATGCATTGCCATTTCGAACATCACAACACTTGGGGAATGGCAATGGTTTTCATTGTTAAGGATGGGAAACACTCCAATGAGAAAATGTTGCCACCGCCGCCAGATATGCCACCTTGCATAGATTCATCCACTCTTCCTAGTTCAAATTTGTTGGAAGATAAGATCAAATCTTCTAAATAGGAAGGAAATCAATTCAAGGGTAGAATGATATCAATTACAATTCTTTCCTTCTCTGTATATCATCTTGCTTATTTAAACATGTAAACATGTAATGAAAAATAAGAAAAACAAGAATAAAATTCTCTCATTCTCTCGTTCTCCCTTTTAACATGTTTAGTCCAATTTTCAACATGGTATCAGAGCAGGTGTAAAATCCTGGCTCTGTCAATCCCAAACCCAGAAAAAAATTCAAAAATAAAAAAAAATGTCAGAAGAAGAGACATCAATCCAGCTAGCCGATATTGTAAGAAATTCAGAGTCTATCAACTTAGGCTTCAAACTTGACGGTCACAACTATCCATTATGGGCTCGTCTCATGAAAGTTGCGATCGGAGGCAGAGGCCGGCTATCTCATATCACTGGTGATCCGGCTCCACCAGGAAAATCAGATGCAAAATTTAATCGATGGGAGGAAACAGACCTGAGGGTATTCTCTTGGATTATCCAGAATATGGAGAATAAACTTGTCTCCAACTTTGCTCAACACCAATCGTCTAAAGCAATTTGGGATAGCCTTGCTACAACATATGGAGGAGGCGCGGATCCGTTCCTGCAGTACGATTTAGAGATACAAGCAAACAATGTGAGTCAAGGAGAAAGATCCTTGGAAGATTATTGGAGTGAACTACAAAAGGTGTGGATGAATATAGATCGGAGTAACCCAAATCCAATCGATTGCTGCGAGAAAGGAATCAAACAATACTAAACAATCATAGGCCAGAGGAGGTTGTATCAGTTTCTCTCTGGATTGGAGCAGAAATTTGACCCAATTCGCAGGGATATTCTTAAAGAGTCACCTTCTCCATCGGCGGAATCAGCCTTCGCCCATGTCCGAAGAGAAGCCACTCGACTACAGATCCTCCAATCAGCAATCATCTCTGAGATGGAACAAACTGGACCCATCGGCACTGGCTTTGCCCTTCAACCACACAATCCTACTTCATACCAGAGCAGTCAAACACGCACCGCCGGAACCCAGCCATCTCGGTCAAAAATTGACCGTTCGAAGCTTCACTGCACCCACTGTGGAAAGAAAAAGCACACGAAAGAGACGTGCTTTGAGCTCGTCGTCTATCCCGAATGGTGGGAAGAAAATTGCAAATCTGTCCCGGAAAAGGGAAGGCCGCCGTCGGTATATCTGGAGGAGAGGAGACCACCGGTGACATTGGATTTGGAGGGACGATGCGAGGAGGTGGCTGGAGAACGCCGGCAGCGATGCAGGACGATGAGTGGAAACCTGCGTCGACGGCGAAAGCGCCGGCGAGGGTACCGGCGCCGGCGATACTGAGGAAAGGAGGAGGGGTCGCGGCGCAGGATGAGAAATCGATGAGGGAGGCGACACCAGGTATAGGGTTCAATTTTAAAATTGAACCCTCTCTCAACACCAAATCCCAATTTTACCCTTCTCCTTATTTACATATTACCCCCTTAGATTCCTCCCAATTGCATGATAGTTCCTCATTTAAAAAATCTAATGCCTGTAATATTCAAAATCAAATTATTGATAAAAACAGACATTGGATTTTTGACTGTGGTGCAAGTGATACTATGACCTATGATAAAAATGATTTTTCGACCTCTTCCAAACCCTTACGAACTCATGTTCAGACAACCAATGGTAGGGTTACACCTGTTAAGGGGGCAGGAACAGTTAAAATTTCTCCCAATATTCGTTTATCCAATTGCCTATATGTCCCAGATTTATCTCATAAGCTACTCTCTATTAGTCATGTTACCAAAGAACTTAATTGTACCTTACTTCTTCATCCCCATTTTTGTCTTTTACAGGACATTCGGACGAAGGAGATTATTGGACGTGGCACTGAAAGAGAAGGCTTATATTATGTAGATGAAATTGCTCCTAAAGGCACTGTGATGTTGGCACATGGATCGTCTGAGCGAGAAGTCTGGTTATGGCACAGACGGTTAGGTCACCCATCCTCTGGTTATCTGAACATTCTTTTTCCTAAACTTGCTAAGTTTAATTCCAATACCTGTGAAACTTGTGTCTTAGCCAAAAGTCATAGACAATCCTTTCATTCCACTAATACTCGTGTTGATTCTGTTGGTTCTCTTATTCATGCTGATGTTTGGGGACCATCTCCTATTTCTAATAATCATAAATTTTGGTATTTTCTATTATTTGTGGATGATTGTACAAGGGTGACGTGGGTTTACTTATTAGAAAATAAATCCCAAGTATTTGATAAATTTACTCACTTTTACACTATGATCCACACACAATTCAACAAAGCTATCCAAACACTCAGAACTGATAATGGGGGGGAATTTGTCAATCATGCCATGAAAAAATTTTGTCTCAAAAAGGGAATAATCCATCAAACCTCGTGTCCCTACACCCCAGAACAAAATGGCGTTGTGGAACGCAAAAATTGCATCATTCTTGAGATGACAAGTGTTATGATGATAGATTCTTGCGTTCCATACTCCTTCTGGCATGAAGCTGTTGCTACTGCTGTTTATCTCATAAATCGGCTCCCTAAAAAAATCCTCCGTCTTAAAACACCTCTAGATATGCTAGCTACATTCACTCAAATACCACCACCCCTCACTCTCCAACCTCGAATCTTTGGGTGTTCTGTCTTTATACATATCCCAAAACATGAACGAACCAAGCTCTCTCCATGTGCAGAAAAATGTGTCTTTCTTGGGTATGGGATAAATCAAAAAGGGTATCGGTGCTATAATCAACAAACCCATCAAATAGTCACAACCATACACTGTACTTTTCTTGAAACCGAATTTTTCTACAGCCACCTTAGCGGTCAGGGGGAGAGTATAGATATACCAGAAACAGGTGACTCACTAAGCTGGCTGTCAGAATCAAACTTCTTCGATGCCGATCTACATCCTGCCAACGTCACAGATGCCTCTACGCCTGAGCAGAACACTACGTCTGAGCTGAACTCTGATCCGGTACTACCTCCAATTGCTCCTTCTCCGGTGTCTAACTCTGCTGACTTTGAACCAGAAACTGAAAATGAAACACCCAATCCGGAACTTGAAACTGGAACCGAAATACCTGATCTTCCTCCTGAGCCTCCTGTTACCTAAACCTATGTGTTGCCTCCCAGATCTAATAGAGGTGTCCCGCCTCGTCGATACTCTTCTGAAAAGCAAGGAAACACTCAGTATTCTATTGGATCTCTAGCCAAGATGGTGATGTTAGACAATGCGAGACAGTTTGAAAAGGCCCTATATGAGGAGGCTATTCCTCGTTCAGTAGAAGATGCGCTTCAAAGTCAAAATTGGAAGCAAGCCATGGACAAGGAAATGGGAGCTCTAGCTCGGAATTCTACTTATAAGAAGTGCCAATTGCCTGCTGGAAAGAAACCAATTGGTTGTCGGTGGGTATTCACTATCAAAAGAAAGCCAGACGGATCAATTGAAAGATATAAGGCTCGCCTTGTTGCCAAGGGATATACTCAAACCTATGGCATAGACTATGCTGAGACTTTTTCCCCAGTTGCAAAGTTGAATACTGTCCGGGTTCTTCTATCAATAGTTGTCAACAAAGATTGGCCCTTGCATCAATTTGATGTAACTAACGCCTTTCTTCATGGAGAATTAAAAGAGGAAGTCTACATGGAACCTCCACCTAGGTATGCTGAGGAATTCATGAAAGGCGAGGTATGTAGACTAAGAAAGACCCTGTATGGATTAAAGCAATCTCCAAGAGCCTGATTCGGGAGGTTCACTGCTGTTATGAAAAAGTTGGGGTACCTTCAAAGTAACTCTGATCACACGTTGTTTATAAAAAGGCGGGGGGAGTTATTGACCTGTCTCATTATTTATGTTGACGACATGATTCTGACAGGAGACGATGAAGAGGAGATTAAAGAGTTGAGAAGTAACTTGTTCAAGGAGTTTGAGATGAAGGACTTGGGCAACCTTAAATACTTCTTGGGAATTGAAGTGTTGAGATCAAAAGGTGGTATTTTCATCAATCAGAAAAAATACACCTTAGATCTTCTTGCTGAAACTGGGATGGTAGATTGTAAACCTTCAAGCACTCCTATAGTGGTAAATCATGGACTACAGATCAAGAAGGAAGGAAAAGACGCAGATCGAGGGTGATATCAACGTCTTGTGGGAAAACTTATTTATCTGTCTCATACTAGACCAGATATAGCTTATGCAGTCAGTGTTGTCAGTCAATTCATGCACCAACCACAAACAGAACATATGGAAGCTGCTATCAGAATTGTCAGATATCTAAAAGGGACGTTTGACTATGGGATTCTCTTCAGAAGAACTGGAAATCTGGAAATTCAAGCATATACAGATGCTGATTGGACTGGAAACCCTATAGACAGGAAATCCACGACTGGATACTTTGCCTTAGTTGGAGGGAGTCTTGTGTCTTGGAGAAGCAAAAAACAAAAGGTTGTTGCATTGTCAAGTGCTGAGGCAGAATTTCGCGGAATCAAAAGTGGTCTTACAGAGGTTCTGTGGTTGCGGAAGTTAATGCTTGAACTTGGTCTTCATTCAGGAAAGACGTGTAGGATGCTATGTGATAATAAAGCTGCTATAAGCATCTCTGAGAATCCGGTTCAGCATGACAGAACCAAACATGTTGAGGCGGATAGGCATTTTATTAAGGAAAAGATCGAACAAGGAATAGTGGCACTACCGTATGTCTCCTCATCGAATCAGCTTGCAGATGTACTCACCAAGGCTGTTGACTCCAAAAGTCTATCGGTTGTTTTGGGCAAGTTAGGTGTCGGAAACTCCGTCACTTAACTTGAGGGGGAGTGTTGGAAGATAAGATCAAATCTTCTAAATAGGAAGGAAATCAATTCAAGGGTAGAATGATATCAATTACAATTAATGATATCAATTACAATTCTTTCCTTCTCTGTATATCATCTTGCTTATTTAAACATGTAAACATGTAATGAAAAATAAGAAAAACAAGAATAAAATTATCTCATTCTCTCGTTCTCCCTTTCAACATGTTTAGTCCAATTTTCAACAGAATTCACTTGAGTCTACCGTAAAAGATGATGCACAGGGTGAATTTTGAGTTGGAATCTTTACAACTAGTAGCTTTGGATATCTAGTTCAATTTTAAAAATGTAACTCAAAAATAATATCGAGCATTGAGTTATGTTAATTTTATTGCAAGGTGGAAGAAAGAGGACGACAATCCTACATTTCGCCAAAACTATTTATTTGTTCAAAAATTTCACGTTTCTTAATATGTTAATTATATCAAAATATAGGGCTTGTTAAAACTATATGGGTTGTAATTAAACAAAGTTTAGAACTTCCTTCGAGCTGAAATAAAATTTCTAATACTTTAAGGGTGTAATTACAAATTATAGGGAATCAACAAAATAATAATAACAAAATAAACAACTGCAACATTGCAAGTTTGGATCATTGCATTTGCAACCACAAGAAGCCACTAATGCCAATTATTAGGATACCAAAATTTCACTTCAAAAATAGAATTCGCAAGCAAGAGTAAAAGAAAATACCAAGCAGCCACATCGATTTGAACTAGTAAAGGTGTCCAAAAATCGAATTGTTATCAAATTAATTGGCCGAATTGGTTATACTCGATCGATGGCGAGGTCTTGGATGACAACCAAACAGTAGCGTACCCAAAAATTATGTAAGAGATAACTATATAATGGGGTACCATTTAAAATATATATATATATATATAATGTAGTAGTATAATGTTAGTATTTTCTTCTCATCTCACACATTTGAAATCATGATTTAATTGTAATTTACACTTATTTTGTAGTAGTAACATAATATTTCGTACATCTATTTGTATCTTTGTTTATTTATTTTAATTTAACTTCCAACTTTTATTATAATTGAGTTAAATACCAACTTTTTAAAGATGCGATAATATTTTTAATTATAATTATGGATTTAAAATATAGAATAAAAATTGGTATAAATAATATATATTGAAATATTAAGTAAAAAAGAAAAGATAATTAAGGTTGGGTTGGTTTCATTCATAAGTATAGAACTTAATTTGAGTTTTGGGTTATAGATGTGGACGAATGAGACATTAATATTTTATTAAAAAGTTGGGTTGAGATAAGGTTATGGACATGGGTAATAGACACGTAATTTTAGAAATGACACGATAATTTGACATGAATCCGCATAATAATAATGAATTCGTGTTGAGTTTTAATGGGTTCGTGCCGACCTAATAAGAATACAATTTTTTTGTGTCGTGTTGGTGTTTTGTCAAATTGTGTTATTCGATAACATATCGTATTTTATGTTGTGTTCGTGTTATCAGATAACATATATAGCGCGTTTGTGTTGCCCACTAAGAAATTATTAATAGTATTTTTTTATTATTATTATTATTATTAATCATTTATCAACCTAATCTAATACTTTTCACATATCAATATTGTATTCGTGTTATCAGATCGGGTTTTTAAAATATTGATATTGTGTCCATGTCGTGTTATTATTTGGGGCTTATAGATTGTGTCATATCGATACGATAATAACCGACATGCACAAATTGTTAGCTCTAATGGGTAATCTAATTAAGATCTATCAGCATGTATATATTCCTATATTCAAATCTATAAAAATCCATCACCCCCCCTCCTCTCTATTGACGTGTTTACCCTGATACTATGTTTATCAGCAACCGGGCCAATCACCCGATCACTCAACTTTTTTAATATTTAATTATTTTCTTACTCATCCACATCACCCAACCCAACCACAACAATTTTACAAAGTTTATCAACAACTACCCAACCACACAATTATATATAATTATTTAATTTGGTTTTGCTTAATTTTATTTTTAAAATAAATAATACTTATAATTGAATTAATAAAAAAGTGAAATATATGATGGCATTTATTTAATTAGAAAAATTATTAACTAAATTAAAGTGAACAATTAAATATAACTAATATTATTATTGGTACTAAATTAATATAAAAATATTACAAATGAAATTAATTTCATATATATATATATATATATAAATTAGACTCTATTGATAGAGAATTAAAAATTATGAGATTTGGTATATTAATTATTTATTTTTATGTTATTACATAAATGATATATCAATTTTATTATTATATCTATAAATAGACCTACAAAATAATGACAAGTGTTACAATAATCAATAAAAATTAAAATCAATTTTCAGTGGGGCCCACAGAGATTAAGGTTGTGGTCGACCAAATTTTTTCAAAATGGTGGGATTTTTTATTTTATATTTTATAAAATGTTGATGTGTCAAGAGACCTATAACAACATGATTGTTGTTATTGGTGGTTTCATCTACTTTTCTCACCATAGGAAACTCTCTCTCTCTCTCTCTTGTGTCTCACTTAATTGCGGATGATAATTGCTGCTGCTCCAGACCCATGTTGAGCTGAGCTACCCCATTTTCTATGTATGGAATAAATATTATTACTTGTGTGCTAGGATGAGAATAGATATTATGTTAAAGGCCTTAGGCCTAACCTACCTGAGGCAGTCTATTAAATTTCTTTTAATTTAACAGAATTAAAATTTAATTATATATTCTTTACATAGAATTTAATTAAGTTTGGGTAGTTCTCACTCCCCGATAAAAAATAACTCGCGCGCAAAATCCTAATGCTGAAAAAGTGTTTGCTCGTATTATTTTTTGAAAGTTATAATTTCGAGAGTCAAATTAAAATCGATGTATGGGCCATTTTTTTCTGATTTTTTTTATAGACCACTTTTCTTGGATTTGTATTTTAGTTTTTATACAAATTTTTTTTGTCATAATGTATTGATATCTAAACACATAATAATATTTTGATTATATTGAAAAAAAAATAAATGTTAACACTCCCGAAATTGACTTATATAAAGTGAAAACTTAACGTGTAATTCAACTTTAATTAGTGAAAAGAAATAATTGACCTCTATGATGCACGTCTTCTTTTGATGTAAACTTTAACTTGTAATTCAACTTTAATTAGTGGAAAGAACTAATTGACCTCTATGATGCACGTCTATGTTTCAGCAATCATAACAAACAATTAATTGTATTTTACTTATAGCAGACTTAATTTTTAGTGAGATCTTTTGCGAATTTGTTCTTAACATTTTTTGAGATATAAGCATTGATCCATTTGCAGCTAACTAGGAATGATCTCATTGGCCCCATCACAACTTGGTTTTGAATTCGAATCTTCGGAGAATCACAATTGAGTTTATATAACTAGAAAACTGTGACATGCAGACAAATATATGACATGCCATATCATTGACATACGTGTGTTGTGTATATATATATTTATATGGTAGTGATTATGAATTAAAGTTTTCTCAGATGTCTGGACCATTTAAAATCAAAATCAATGCATATGATCAATTTAAATCCATCCCAATTTCGGTGCATTATTTGTTTTACCATCTAACGTTCAAGGACAAAAATGAGAAAATATAAATTCAGGAATTTCATTTCGTGCAGTTCATAAAACAAAATATGCATACGTTCGATATAAAATATGTAATATTTTGGACATAAAAATGTAGCATATAATTAGTACTCCCTCTGTCCCACTTCAATTGTCCACCTTTCCTTTTTTTTTCTGTCTCATTTAATTGTCCACTTACCTAAAATGGAAAGTTAATACTCGCTCACTAATAAAATACTAATTTCCTCTATCTGTACTCGCATTGGTTATTGTGCCAAAAGCAAAGTGGACAATTCATCCGGGACGGAGGGAGTACAAAACTGCACTCCATATGAGCACGCTCAGTCAATCGCCAATCTCGAGCCCAAAGCTGACCAATACAACCATGTGTCACCCCGTGGGCTTGATCGTACCCTGCCTACTTGTAAATACTTTCAAATAAAAATGCATCTTCTTCAAGTTAAGAATACATCATTTGATGAAAAAAAATGCATATATTTCGGACCATTTTTTGTGCGTAATTGATGCATTTTTTGTACTGAAGGTAAATATAATGAAGAACATATACCAGCTGAATACAAAATCAAGATTTTTGTGCGAATCTTCTAAATTTAACATATGCAATATCGATATCATATGAGTCGTCATAAAAATACGTTTAATTTGATATATGATTCGTAAATAATAAATTTGAATCGAGAAAGATATAATCATTTGATTATATTGTATAGAGAGAGAATGTTTAGATCTAAAGAAATATAATGACGGTTACTCAAATTTAAAGGTTAAATTACTAAGATACTCTAATTACCTTATTTATTTAATAAAACCTGAATTATCATAATCATTGGATCAACAAAATAATAGACATTATTTCTAAAATGTACAGGTTAATAAAAGTTGACAGTGGCGTACGAGTTTGCAGTTGAAGCGTGGAGCTGAAGTTTCCCCTTTTGTAATAGTTAGGAGCTGAAGTATGTGTCTTCACATACATACTTCATTGATAACTTTCCGCTGTAGGAATTCACTTTCTTTTGATTAACATTCTTGATGAAAAATGTTAAATTATACATTTTCCCACCGTTCGAGAAGCCAAGATCCCTTCTCAAGGAGACGTTATTAATTCTTTTCAATTTTTTTTATGTTTTATTCTTCTTTATTGATACCTCAAATATATGTTACGCACCCAATGCACCTCATTAGTAGAAGCTTGTTCTTTTGAAAATCGGGGCATGAAAGTAAATCAATATATATATATATATAGAGAGAGAGAGAGAGATCCACTCAAGTGCTAAAATTAAAGTTTGTGCTAGATAGGAATGAATCTCAGTCATTGGATTGATAGCATCAATGGTTGAGATTAAAACATAAAGATTAAAAAATTAAGCATAATTTCCGTTCGTGCTTAATTTCTTTATAAATCGTGGTTAATTCGATTAAGCATAATTTATAAAGCAAAAAAGCATAAAATCTAGGAAAATATTTTAATCTCAACCATTGATTTTTTTTATGAATGGTGTAGATTCATTCCTATTTAGCACAAACTAATTTTTAGTATGTGATCACTCCCTGTATATATATAGAGGAGGGATCATGTGAGAAAAAATCCTCCTGTGAGAAAAAAGAATAAATCCTATCCATTAGATTTAAATAAATCAATGGTTGATATGCAATCAAGCAACAACTAAAACACAATCAAGCAATTACTTGATTGTGTTTTAGTTATTGCTTGATTACTATGTTGTTTGATTGTGTTTGACTTGTTGCTTGATTTTATATCAACCATTGATTTATTAAGATCTGATGGATATGATTCATTCTTTTTTCTCACATGAGACTTTTTCTTACCTGATCCGCTCCCTATATATATATATATATATATATATATATATCTTAAACTAAAACCATATACTATAAATAGAAATATTTAGTCACACTAATTAGTTATTAATTGAACTAATTAGTTAATTAATCATCTACTGAAAACATTCTATAATTATATGTCGCGCCCCCAAATCGGGCTTATGCGACAGACCCACGTGCGAACAAAGTACGCTAAGGGTTTTAGTGGTTTAAAACAATTTTCGATATTTATTTAAGGAGTAGCGGAAGCAAATAGATATTTCAAAAGGGCTTGAATTTATTTTCAAAAGATAGGAGTTTAAATCCCATTTGATAATCAAGAAATTAAGTGAAGTGAAAGCAAGTAAACATTTCCAAAAGACCTGATTATATTTTTTGAAGGTAAGAGTTTAATTCCAAAAGGATAATAAAAAACAAGCAACAAATTGTGTAATCACAAGCAAGCGTGGAAAATAGATGATAACAAATGAATTCAAAGAATGACCACCACGCGGGTCTTACGCCAAATACGACTTGAAATAATTAATAAACACGAACTACAAATGGGTACTATGTATGAAGACATAGCCCCTTGAGCCTCGAAAACCAAGATCTCAAGCAATATGCCATGTGAATTCGAATTAAATCATGCCAAGGACTAAAATAGATCATGCCAATTAGAACAATTGAACAAGGAGTAATCACAAAAGGATATAATTCAAGCTTACAATCATTCGACTCCAAATAGGGTTCATGAATAAACATAGATTAGACTTATAAAACATTTTACTCCAAGTAATGCAAATAGACAGGTCAAATGACAAAGACGATAATGGATGTTTTCAAGGAATAGCCCAAAAGATTACATTTAATATGAGGTTCACAATCGAACCACCATCAAAGCTTTCCACCACAACACCGCTGCGACCTCCATCACTTTGTACGAACACGTAGAGAAAACACGCATAGGGGCTGAGTACTCCGCGTACCTAGTGGTCACGGTGTTTCGAAAACAAAATACATATATATGATGTAATCACTGTAGCATACAAGCATAGTACAAGGATTTTGTTGAAATATAATTCATGCATGCACAAAAAAATTTTAAATACTAACATGGATCCATGAACACTCAATTTGTGGTCCATTTCACGATCAACGATCATATAATTCACATAAACTGCGTGATACACACATGAGGGTTACATCTATGTGTGATACATCTATTGTTTATCCCTGTTATGCTTTTATGCAGGTACCTACGATTTAGCCGACGGGCTAACCATTAGATAAGCCGACGGGCTGCCCATGTGTTCTACTTAGTCAAATGGCTACCTACATATACCTTGTTATAATTGTATAGCTTGGATAAACGTGATCACCACTGAGTCAATAACGCTCACCCAAAAGTTATTACTATTTTTCAGGTTAAATGTTAGACGATGGGCTAGTGGCGGATGATGGATGAGGAATTTAAATAAAATGCTTATTTTCCCTTTATGTTATTTTGAAAAGAAAATAGCTTATTTTGTAAGTTTATTTTAAATAAAAGTGATGTGCCTATTTTATGCAATTATTGTCCATCATTTTACTTCTTCCAAAATTGGGGCGTTACAGTTTGGTATCAGAGCGGGTTTACGTTTCTGTAGACTATGCTAAAATTATTTTAAAAAAATTCATCTCGCAAGCCACATCGTGTCAAGTGAAGGTAAATTTCGAGGACAAAATTATTTTCAGTGGTGGAAGATGTAACACCCCATAACTTTTTAACATTTTGTAATTTCTTTTACCAAATAAATTATTATGTATTGTGATTTTAATTAATGAATTTCATTAAATCATGTATAAATAAATATTATTGTTATTATTATTATTATTATTATTAATTTAAAAATTGATTTCTAAACCTTTCACTTAAACACCATAAGTTTTTATTTAATTTATACAATTAATTTTACACCTTTGATTTCCTAGAATTTCACTATAAAAAGGGGTCTTCACTTCATTTTAACACACCAACCATTTCTTCCTTTCTTCTTGTTCTTCAAAGTACTCTTTTCCTTTTGTCTCGATTTCTCAAATATAGTTTTTCAAGTCAAAGTTCAAGTGACGGTGGGAATCTATGTGTGATACATCTATTGTTTATCCCTGTTATGCTTTTATGCAGGTACCTACGATTTAGCCGACGGGCTAACCACGAGATAAACCGACGGGCTGCCCATGTGTTCTACTTAGCCAAATGGCTACCTACATTTACCTTGTTAAAATTGTATAGCTTGGATAAACGTGATCACCACTGAGTCAATAACGCTCACCCCAAAGTTATAACAATTTTTCAGGTTAAATGTTAGACGATGGGCTAGTGGCGGATGATGGAGGAGAAATTTAAATAAAATGCTTATTTTCCCTTTAGGTTATTTTGAAAAGAAAATAGCTTATTTTGTAAGTTTATTTTAAATAAAAGTGACGTGCCTATTTTATGCAATTATTGTCCATCATTTTACTTCTACGAAAATAGGGGGGTTACAGTTTGGTATCAGAGCGGGTTTACGTTTCTATAGACTTTGCTAAAATTATTTTTTTAAAAAACATCATCTCGCCAGCCACATCGTGTCAAGTAAAGGTAAATCTCGAGGATGAAATTATTTTAAGTGATGGAGGATGTAACACCCCATAACTTTTTTCACATTTTTTAATTTCTTTTACAAAATATATTATTATGTATTGTGATTTTAATTAATGAATTTCATTAAATCATGTATATATAAATATTACTATTATTATTATTAATTTAAAAATTGATTTCTAAACCTTTCCCTTAACCACCACTATTTAATTTATACAACTAATTTTAGACCATTGATTTCCTAGAATTTCACTATAAAAAGGGGTCTTCACTTCATTTTAACGCACCAACCATTTCTTCCTT
Source organism: Plectranthus barbatus (assembly GCA_026898455.1). NCBI lineage: Eukaryota > Viridiplantae > Streptophyta > Magnoliopsida > Lamiales > Lamiaceae > Plectranthus > Plectranthus barbatus. Next base: position 68,124 of record JAPKLW010001101.1, read on the forward strand.
TCTTCTTGTTCTTCAAACTACTCTTCTCCTTTGTCTCGATTTCTCAAATATAGTTTTTCAAGTCAAAGTTCAAGTGAAGGTGGGGATCTATGTGTGATACATCTATTGTTTATCCTTGTTATGCTTTTATGCAGGTACCTACGATTTAGCCGACGTGCTAACCACGAGATAAGCTGACAGCACTACCAAAAATTCATCATTTTGCGACCACAAAATTGGTTGCAAATCCGTCGCTAACTGCTATTTTGCGACGGATTTGCGACCAAAAACCTTGGTCGCAAAAACCTTGGTTGCAAAGTAATTTGCGACCAAAAATTTTATCCGTCGCAAGTTTTTGCAACGGATTTGCGACCAAATTATTGGTCGCAAAATTTTGCGACTAAATATTTTGGTCGCAAATCCGTCGCAGTTTTTGTACTTAAATTTTGTGCCCTGCGTTCAGGAGGTTCGAACTCAGGACCTCACGCATGCGTGATGGGCGCGTTACCACTGAACCAAACAATAATCTCATACATCATACGCACTAAAAAATATAAATATAAAAAAAGAAAGAACTTAGCGACAGATTCGCGACCAAATTTTTGGTCGCAAAATTTAGCAACCAATATTTTGGTCGCAATTCGGTCGCTAAATTTAAAATTTTATTTCGTCGCAATTCCGTTGTTAATCCGTCGCTAAATTGCGACCACTTTTTTTTTGTCGCAAATTTGCAATTTTTTTGTAGTGCAGGCTGCCCATTTGTTCTACTTAGCCAAATGGCTACCTACATTTACCCTATTATAATTGTATAGTTTGGATAAACGTGATCACCACTGAGTCAATAACGCTCACCCAAAGTTATTACTATTTTTCAGGTTAAATGTTAGACGATGGACTAGTGGCGGATGATGGACGAGGAATTTAAATAAAATGCTTATTTTCCCTTTATGTTATGTTGAAAAGAAAATAACTTATTTTGTAAGTTTATTTTAAATAAAAGTGACGTGCCCATTTTATGCAATTATTGTCCATCATTTTACTTCTATGAAAATTGGGGCTTTACAACTCCTCCCTCCTCCTTATTTCTCCGATTTCTCCCGACAAGAGGGTGATCATATTCCTCATCCTTATCTCTTCCAAATGCTTGTGGCATTTAACAATTATAAACACCAAAACATTTTAACGGTGACACATTTCTTTCAAAATCAAAATCATTTATTTTCAATTTTGGAAATCATTTTGGGAAGCAAATCAAAGAAAAATAGGATAAAGTAGTGTCCACCTTAGTTATGAGGTGAAGGTTCACTTGGTGCCACTAGTTGATGCTTCCTTTTGACAATCTCCAAAACCTAGATTGTTTTACATTTAATTACAAGGTGTGTTCATTTTACTTCATGCATGCTACACATGTATAATCAACTCATCATATTTATTTAACATGCTAAGTGGTCACCATACTTAGGCTTGTTTCATAACAATCACATTCATCAACTTCATGTAATTGTTATTTCAATTACAAGTTATTTCAATCACAAGCCTACAATATTGTCATTTAATCTCATTTATCACCAAGTTCATGCTGGTATAATCATTGTCTACTTTAACATGCTCAACATATTTTCAAAAATTCAAGTATTTACAGCCATTAAACATATCACATTAGTCCCTTTTAATAGAGTGCATGCTCATTGGTTCATTTATATCATTTTTCTAGTGATGCAAATAGTTTAATTTAAAAAAGACATGCTAATGCCCTAACTCTAATGTAAATGAGTGATCAATTAATAATGCAATAGGTTTTAGAAGTATTATTAAGTTGAGAAAATATGTTTATTCCATTTAGAAAAACATGTGGATGCAAGTAAATGACTCTATGATATTTAACTAGTGAAATTCCTAGTCATGAATCTAAAATATGATGTTGTTTTCAAAATGATTCTGATTAAAATGTAAAGAGAATTTGGGTATGAGATTTTATATGCAGAAACTAGGTTTTTATATGAATATTCTCCAATTGATAGTTTGTGAAAATCCTTTTTCGTTTGGGAGATACGTGCTGGGGGAGATTAATTTTCCTGAGAGTTTTGGCTACGGGTTGAAACAAGAGTGCAGACTTTAAAAATTAATTTTGACAAAAGTACTTGTGATATTGACTTGAAATTTTATATACGGACTATATGATGTGTAAACCACCTATATATAATTTATGGGGATTTTCTGAAGTGCGTAAGTATAGATTCAAAATCGGTTTTTGACATGCGATATAGAATGACACATTTTATTGTAGAGAGCATAACTTTCGAACCACATGGTATTTTGACATAAAACCAAAACTAAAATCTTACTTACAAATTCAAATATAACATATTTTAATTTAAGCTTAATCAGGTTCCATTTGACCCATCTGAAGCAACCAAACAGCGAGCTTAATTTACATATCTTACCACAACATGCTCATTTTACTATATCAAGTATAAATTCATGGCAAATCAACTTTCATCAACATGTATGCTCAATTTCAGACATCATACATCTCATATCATGTTCATAAAACATAGATCTCAAGCTATATCATGCATACTAGAAATATATCATCGACAATCAACAACATATGAAAGATTGGTCATCAAACATGCTTATCTTGAACCCTAGTTCGTCATTTGCTCTTAAACTTGACAAAGGGACTATTGATCCTACATGCAAGCTTATAATCATGTTCAAGAAGGTCTAAAGAGGGTAAAATAGAGGCTACTTGAAGAGTTAAAGTTCAGATCTAAGCTTCTCTTCCTCAAACTTTCGAAAATGGCTCTTTCTTGTCCCTATTAGCTCTCTTCTTGCTTCCTACTTCTTGTAGTCTTCTAGATCTATCATTTAGCTCCGTGGATCTTCATTTTCTAGCCTTGTTCGAATTTGAAAACTTGGAACTTTTTATTGTTAGTAGGTTCAAAAAAAAAAGAGGAAGGTCAGAGGGTCAAATTTTTGTAAAAATGGAGGTGATTGGTGATGGTTTGAGGTGGTTTTAGTGGGTTTGAAGGTGGCTGCCATTGTTGAAGTTTCAATGGAGGTTGAAGGTGTTTAAACAAGTGAGAGGAAGAAGAGGAAAGGTGATTGGAGTGGAAGAGGGGGCAGCCATCCATGAGATGGGAGAGGGTGATGGTTGAGTGTTCTAGAGTATTAATTTCCTTGCATGCATGTAGTAGAAATCATCATTGTGTCTACATATTTTTCTTGTAAGACTAATTTGCCCTTTTATTATTTAAGTGATCATGTACAATATTCCTTCTAGAAGGCCTAACATGGTAATTAGGCCATGCTCTCACAACATTAAAATATCCAAATACTTGAACAAACTCCCAACATATATATTAATAGGGCCGAAAATTTATAGGAAGGAATATGAAATAATATTTGGAAATTTAATTCGGGAATAAGTTTCGAATATATTTTATTTTTTCTAATGTTCTAATAAATCTTTATTGTTTTTTGTCCTTTATCCGAGTTTTCACAAATTAATATCTAAATGGAAATTAAATGTGTAAAATTCCTCTTACTATTTCTAGAGGTGGCCGAAATAAATGGGAAAAATTAAGGAAATAAATTCCGGAATTCACCTCAGAATTATTCTTGAATAATTATGTTATATCGATTTAGATATGCAATCGGGCCTTAAATAATCATCATGAAATTATTTAAATGGACTAAGGTAGAATGAGCCTTAATTTATTTCCTTCCATTGGGTCATACACTTGCATTTCTATTTGGGCTTCTATTATTCTTCCTAATTAGGCTCAACATACTTGAGAGGATAATTAAATAAATAAATCCTTTAGCCCATCATTTCTTATGATTTAGTACTTGGGCTTAAATTAATTTATCTAGCCCATGCAATAATAATATGACCAAATATAGTATAAAACTAGCTTATCACCAGGGCGTATAGATTTTTGTTAGTAATATATTAATTATTTAATGGGTAATATAATATAGTTAAATATAAAATTTTAAAAATATGAGTTCAAATATTGAATGTTTTAGTTGTTTTCGACAATTATTTAATATATCTTAACAAATTTATAATTTTATTTGGCATCTCTCATCTCTTGCACTCCATACATCACCATCCATATCATCTTTCTCATATAAACATATACTTGAATATTGTGCTTTTATGTTCTCATTTTTCTCTTGTGCTCATCAATATTAATACTATATCATATGATATACTCCATCCGTCCCACCTCAATTGTCCCACTTTCCTTTTTCGTCCGTCCCACCTCAATTGTCTCATTACTTAAAAAGGCAACCTTTTCACACTTAACAATAAAATATTAATTCCACTCAACATACTTTACACTCACACTCCTTGGTTATTGTGTCCAAAGTCACCGGGACAATTCAGCCGGGACGGAGGGAGTATATATGTATATATATACTTTTAGTTTTGAAGAGAAATTTTATAGTACATCTCCATACATTACTTTTAGTTTATTTCTTGTGCTATATATCGAGAACTCAATTTGGTTAAGCTTATTGTTCAAAGATTTTATTAATATTGAGTTTAATTAGTTTCAAATTATTCAAGTCTTCTAGAATATTTGTTTACATTATCTTTGCTATCTTTCACCTTTTTTCTTTATAGCGCCACGTGCATAACAAATTTTATCATCATATACAATATCATTAATTTCAACACACAATTATTTGAACATATCTCCCTATCTAATATACACTCAAGTACTTTTTACCTTCTTATTGATTTCATCATTATAGTATATGTCTATGCACTATTATTAAAATAACATGTAAGATTATAGATATGCCGCATCCTCTAAAAATTCTTTATATAAAATATATACAAATAGAAATAGAAATATTAATCCTAACTTATAATTTAATTTGAATCAACATTAGTTTGAGTTCTTTTGATTAAATATTCAAAATTAAATTCGAAACTAATGTTATTTTCTCTTGATTTATTTAATCTCTTATAACAATAGGAATATGCCGATGTCAGACTAAACATTGGCTCAGACAGCTCAGTAGGTCAGAGGTTATTAAAACTTCAAGAGGCACATGTCTAATTTTTTCAGTTAAGCCTATAATAGACTGTTTTAGACCTAAGTCTAACCTTTTTAGTTAAGTAGACATGATTCCTAATCTATTTAATATATGTTTGAGCCTCCTTTACATTTATAATATATATTATCAATATGTATAATAATTTATATAAATCTATTATTTACTAACAAATAATTTATTCAATATATTCTATTTCTAAATAATAATTTTTAATTTTAAATAATAAATATAGTTAATAGTTTATATAATATACTTTTTTTAAGAAGGACTTACACGTTAGGCTTTATATGCCTATTTTCAAGCATAGTGTTGGGTGTGCTGAACTAAAAAATATTTTCAAATAGTCCAAATTTGTCCTATTTACGAAATCGGTCCAGTCTGTTCTGATATATGGTAGGCTAGGTCAAATGTCCCTATCTGATATCGCAATCTATTCTCATTCCTAATTTCTTCATATCTCTATATACACATACTTCACTATTATTTATATATTTTTATTTATTTATGTATTTATGTATTATGCAGACATTATTTTTTACTTTAAAAATACAATTGCACAATAATGGTACATAATTAAAAACCAGGAAAAAGAATTATATAATTTGATACACCACCAATAACTAATTAGACGACTTTTGTTTTTTACACAAATTATTTAGATGACTTAAAACATTTACTGCATAACAAAATTTGTATGATAACATTAAATTCAAATCCAAATCCTCATTAATCAAATAATTTATAAATTTTTTTATATTATATTAAACTTGAATAAATTCACACTTATCAAATATTATTTATATTCTATTTAAATAAACTTACCTAATATATATAGATTTGATTTTTGCTAATTTATTTAAATATATATAAGCAACCCACACATATAAGTTATATAACCGTATTTTCCTTATAAGGTTTTAATTACTATAACTCATTCCCTTATTTGACATATGTTTTCCTTTAATTAGTTTTGATAATAACAAATATATTACTTATTTCACCATCACTATCTGGGCATAGGTTTTTTTAACATAAAATACAATTCCTAAATAAATAGGTTTATAATTTCAAGTTTAAACTTTCTGTCATAAACCTATGTTAGCATATATAAATTGGTTTTATAATCAAGTTTTTAATAGATTGTATTAATATATTTTCATAATTTAAGGATACATATATATAGATTTTGCATTGCACATCGTAGTACATAATCAATATAATATACTTATTTACAAATTTTACTGCGATCTGTTAATCCCATTTTGGAGAAGTTATATAATATATATTAATATTACACACAAAATTCAATGATTGCAAGTATGTTGTACTCTAATATTATAACTTGTTCATTAAATTAATTATAATTTATTTATAAATTTTTATGTTTAATATGAAATACAATAAATCATTAACATGTAAATGGAAAATCAAATTGAAGAATATTTTTTTAAAAAAATATAATGTTGCATCTAATAAATTAAAAGGCAGATAGAAAATAATTTTATTTGCATTTTCAATGCATTAGAGACATTAAAAAATTAAAACTCACTTACAACTACATAATAATAATATAAAATCAAAACTCACTTACAATTACATAATCAAATCTTCTGAAAAATCATGCAATGAACAAATGAGAGGTCTTCTTTAGCCAAAGTCGTATTCGGGCTTTGGTAGACCGACCTCTGAGTTACAACAAAGGGGTGTGCCACCATTGACTAAGAAACGTGCAGGCGCAATAGCTACATAAATCTCTTTATTTATGCTGTTGTTGACATTTTCTCGAATCGATCTGAAATTTTGTAAAGAAAATCTCTATTTAACAAAAAGCATGAGCATCTATTACAACCAAACTAATTACTACATATATAATACAAAATACAAATAAGATTGTAAAAGAAGGTACATTTGAGTTTCTCAATACAAACACGTATGTGCAATACATGACTCAAATGCTCACCAATACATGAACGATTTGATCCTAGCTATTTATACTAATTTAATTTGACTATATTATAGTAAATAATAAATTGAATCCATAAATTATGTTAATTATTTGCATAAAATGGTAATTACATTAACTTTGTTTCATTATTGTCATATTATTTCATTCATTACATACTTTCATAAATATTAATGTTATTAAAAGGGTATAACCGTTACATTTCTTATACATATGTGTAAAACATGTTCATATAAATTATAATGACAATAATTTACTTTTAGTCTCTTAAAATAATAATGATTGGTCAAAATAAATATGCACATATATATTATATTAAGGATTTTTGTTGAGTGATATTATATTCAGGAAAGTTAGATATAAGTTTACATTTTATTTATGTATTAATATAAATTGTAGTAATTATTTTTAAGTATATATAGATAGATATATTAATTTAAATTTTATTTATGTATCAATATAAATGAGCTTTATCTATTCAGAACCCCAAGTTTTTCAATAAATTTAGTTAAAAAACTACTATATATATGATTTTAACTATTTCATTGATTATCTATTTGGGCTTCTATTATTCTTCCTAATTAGGCTCAACATACTTGAGAGGATAATTAAATAAATAAATCCTTTAGCCCATCATTTCTCATGATTTAGTACTTGGGCTTAAATTAATTTATCTAGCCCATGCAATAATAATATGACCAAATATAGTATAAATTTTAGGCTGATAAATATTAATCACACTTTAATTCTTCGTCGCGCATATTAAAATAATTATTTAGCATAGAATAGTGCGGAAAATGTGGGGTGTTACATTATACATAAAATATTTAAAGAAATGAACATGCAATTACAATTCAAATAAACATATATTGATTTGGGTAATAACATATATTAAATTTATAAATTCTATGAAATTAAATAATCAAATTTGTCGAGCCCTAAACTGGGCCTATGCGACAGACCCACGTGCGAACAAAGCACGCTAAGGGTTCGAGTAGTTTTAAAACAACTTGTCATCATTTAATAAATAGCGGAAGAAAAAAACATATTTACTTTTGACAAAAGAATAATTCGAACTCATCATTTGAAAGAAAGGATTTGGGAAATAACAATTAAACACTAGACATAGCAATCTTTGAGCTTCATTTAGATAATAGTGGAAGCAATTAATGTTTATCAAAAGAACATGAATTTATTTTGAAGAAAGAAATTTAAATCCAAATAATAAACAAAAGATCGAGTGTAGCGGAAACATTATGAAGTGTTTACAATTAAAGCGTTGGAACCAATGAATAACAATGGAATCCAAATATTGACCTCAACGCGGGTCTCACGCCAAGTACGACTTGGAGACAATTAAACAACATGAATTAATAGATGGGTACTATGTATGAAGACATAGCCCTTGTGCCTCGATATACCAAATGGAAATCAATTCAAATTAGTCACACAAGAAAATATGTCATATGAATGAAAGTAGATCATGCCATAATAGGTTCATACATCAAAAGAAATTCAAGTATTAGTTACAAATGGGTTTACAATTCAACAACTTCATGGGGTTCAAACAGACATGCCAAAAGACAATCTCAAGCCAAACAAGAGGGAAGGGAGTTTGAGATAACTCAAAAGATTACATTAATAATGAGATTACATTTGAATGTCTTCTTCCCACTTTTACCACAATGCCACCGCCACCGCCATCACCATGTACCAGCTGATAAACACTCATTTTGTGCATTTTACTGATGTGAATCTGCTCACTTTTGACCTTAGATTAGACCATTACGTGGTATTTTTATGCATCATTCATATTCTTTAAGGAATTATTACGTTTGGTTTGGTTTTTTTGGTTGTTTATGCAGATCTCAAGCACAATTGAGCTGTTTACAAGATTTGACCAAGTACCATGGGGCCAATCGATGCTAACTTGCATAAGGAAAAGGAAGAAGTGAGAAAAGATCGAAGAAAAAGCTGAATTCCAGTTCGTGATGAACTCGGCGACCAGAATACAATTTCGGCAATAGCCGAAGTTGTTATTTGGTCGCCAAAATTGTTTTTATCCCCGTTTTGGTACGGGGCATTTTCGGCGACCCACAACCAAAAATGTCAATCGCCAATTTTGTCCAGCGGGTCGCCGATCGGGTTATTTTGACGAATTTTTGGCCCAAATCCATATCTTTTCAGTTTTAAAGAGGCTAAGTATAAACAGAGCCTCCCAAGTCAGAAATTCGAACCTAGAACACAATTTTGAGAGAAAACCCTTGGGAAAGAGCTGAAGGAGGGCATACTGGAAGAGCAAGAATTGAGGATCAAGAATCAAGGCCACGGGTTTTGGTTTTCTATGTTTTTCATTCTTTTGACTCTTTACTTCTCTGTTTTTATGGAACTTAGCATGATTGGCTAAGTCTTTTATGGATTCTAGGGTTTGAAACTTGTTGAACATTTTACAATTATTTATTCGATTTGATTTTCCCTTTCCATTCACATTCTAATTATTCCCGAGTTTTGATTAATTGCTTGATATTGGCCATTGATGGCAAATTTAATTGGTATTTCTTTGAACTGGAATGTCTAGGTTTATCACTTAGATGCAGGATAATTAGATTTAATAAATTGAATGTCCGGAAGGAATTTGAGTTATTAAAGGGTTTTTGAAATCTAAGGTTTTTATCAAGAGTAGAAGTCCTCCTGCGCATCCGGAAGGAGTCATTAGGTCTTTTATTTCCATGTTATGGTTTAGAGTTCGGAAGAATCACTTGATAACATAAATGAGATTAACTCATGCGTTTGAAAATTAAATTGGAATTAAATTGAGTGAATATTGTTTAAGTGTTCTTCATATTGGATTACCCTGGAATCCTGTTTTCCCCATATTTTCTAAAATCAATCTTTTAATTGCCTTTTTAAAATACTTACTTTCAACATTGCCTAGGATAGATAAACAACTTCCTCTACCGATGTGTCTAGATAGTAGTAACGTATCTACGTTTTAGTGCTTGATTGTACTTCGAGCCTGCAATCTTTGAGTTCGATATATTATTACTTGCCATCTGCAGTGGACTGTTTACTTGCAGTTTTAGCGTGTTGCAAAACCCGCTATCAAGTTTTTGGCACCATTGTCGGGGATTGCATAGATTTATAATTGACACTAATTCTGATATTGCGCTATCTACTCTAGACTTTATTTTACGCATTTTTATTTTGTTTTCTGTGTTAGTCACTTCTGGTGTTTTGTTTCAGGTAGTATATGCGAACCAGGTCGAAGGGTCCAGCACTTGAACCCATAGATCCGGAAATCGAATCCACCTGCCGAAGGAATTCCGCTAGAAGAAAGCTAGCATTCCCGATGGCTGACAATCAAGCAGCGCAGATAGCCGAGCCGCAGAGGTAACTGCAGGAGTTAAATCCGAGACTCCAGGAGCAGCAGCCTCCACAAGTGCATCGACAACCGACCATTGATGAGATGTATGAGCCTATGACTGATAGGCATCGCCACGCTGATTTTGGGATGAAGGTGGACACACCTAACTTTGAGCTGAAGACTGGTTTGATTCATACTACTCAACAGAACCAGTTTGGGGGATTACCGTATGAGGATCCTCATGTGCATGTCCAGTCTTTTCTACTACCGTGTGATACAGTTAAGCAAAACTAAGTGCCGATTGACTACATCCGACTGCGACTATTTTCCTTCACGCTGCGTGATAGGGCCCTATCTTGGTATCTATCGCTGAACCGCAGTGCCATTAATACTTGAGAGGAGCTCTGTAAGATGTTCCTGATTCAGTTCTTCCCACCCAGCAAGACTATCAGACTACAGACTCAAATCGCCCAATTTAGGCAATTTTCTGGAGAGTCTTTATATGAGGCATGAGAGCGCTACAAGGATCTGCTGCGTGCTTGCCCCTGTCATGGATTTACCGAAAAGCAGCAAGTCTGCTATTTTTATGCAGGGCTTGATGATGAAACTTTGAAGCACGTGAGAGCTTCAGCTGGAGGGTTATTTACTGCTAGACCTCCACAGGAAGGGTTGGAGCTGCTGGAGAGACTATGGCGAAGAGTGGGTACAATTGACCAGCAGATAGGAAGGAGCGCCAGATAGCAGGAGTTGATGATACTGGGGACTTGGCAACCGAGATTAAGCTGATGAGACAGGAGGTAGCTGCTTTTACCAAATCACTGGAAACCCGCCTTACTAAGCTAGAAAACAACATACCTCAGCAGGGATTTGATCAGGGGTTGAGATGCAGATGGAGGACGCTAACTATGTCAATCAGAGGAATTTCCAGAACAATAGGGGATATCCAGCGGGGAACATGACTTACCATCCCAACAACATGAATCACCCCAATGTCTCCTACACTAATCCGAACAATGCACTGCAGCCCCCACCTGGTTTTTCTACAAACAATGGGGTCGCGAATGAACCCAAGGAGCCGAGCATGAGGGAGCTCCTAACCCAGTTCATCTCTATATCCAATGCCAAGACCACTCAAATGGAGGGCGAGATTTCTCAGCTACAGACTGGTATGGGGGAGATGGGGAAGCATATGAAGCAGATGGATACACAGATTTCCCAGATTGCTATCGTGATTGGTAATCAACACACTCCTGGACAGTTTCCCAGCAATACCGTGGTGAATCCGAAGGACCACTACAATGCCATTACTACTCGCAATGGCAGAGGATATGAGGGCCCATCCATGCCCGTTGATACGCCTGTGCAACTTGAAGTTGCACAGCTTGCTCCTGTTCTTCCTGAAAAAGAACAGATTCAATAGAGCAAGGGTACTTGTCCTGAAGACAGTACCAAACAAGCTGGTCCTAGCTGTTCCTTTCCCACAGCAATTTGCTAAGAAGCAGAAGAAGGAGAGGTATAAGAGATTTTTGGAGCACATGAAGAAGATCCACATCAATCTTCCTCTGATTGAAGTTGTGCAGGAAATTCCTGGGTACATGAAATTTCCGAAGGATATGGTTACCTAGAAGAAGCCCTTTGGCGCATTCGAGACTGTGAACTTATTTGAAGAATGCAGCGCCATTATTCAGAAAAGGATGCCGGTAAAAAGGGCTGATCCTTGTTGTTTCTCTATCACCTGCGTGATTGGGGGGCAAAACTTCGAGAAGGTGCTCTGCGACTCAGGGGTTAGCATCAATTTGATGCCCCTCTCCATCTTTAAGAAGCTGCAGACTGGGAATATCAAACCGACCACTATCAGGCTTCAGATGGCTGATCGGCCGGTGAACTATCCTAAAGGGGTAGTTGAGGACGTATTGGTGAAAGTTGGGGAATTAATTTTCCCAGCCGACTTTGTAGTACTGGATATGGAAGAGGATAGGAATATTCCGCTCATTCTTGGGAGACCCTTCCTCCACACTGGTGATGCTCTCATAGATGTGAAGAAAGGAGAGCGACTCTAAGGGTGAACGACGAAAAGATCACTTTCTCCATCTACAAGGCCATGGAGAGGCATGACTCCGATGATTGTTTCGAGGAGTGCGATATGGTTCAGGGTTTGCATCCTTTTGATTCATCAATTATTTCTGCTGATTCTTTAGATTATGGGGTACAAAATTCTGTTTATTCCTGTGATGAGCTATATGATGCCTATGATGAGCTGCTAGAGTCTGTTCTAGCATTAGATGGTGTAGGTGAGAAGAACAAGGTGGAGTGCGCCCACTTTCTGAAGTTGAGGAGCGAGGAGGAGGAAGAGGAAGCTCGCAAGAAGGCTCTGAGGCAGGAGGAAAAGAAAGAGCCGCCAGTACTGGAACTGAAGCCTTTACCGGATCATCTGAGGTATGCCTACTTGGGGGAAAATGATACCTATCCGGTAATTGTATCTGCTACCCTATCTTCTACTCAATTAGATAGATTATTGAGGGTTTTGAGAGACCACCAATCTACTATTGGGTGGTTGTTATCTGACATAAAGGGTATTAACCCTTCTATTTGTATGCACAAGATTTTATTGGAAGATGTATTTAAACCCAAGGTGCAGCTGCAACGAAGATTGAATCCGATCATGCAACAGGTTGTGCGTAAGGAAGTGCTGAAGCTGCTGGATGCTGACATGATCTATGCCATCTCAGATAGTGAGTGGGTGAGTCTCACTCAAGTGGTGGCCAAAAAGGGAGGTACTACCGTCATCAAGGATGAGAGTGGCCAGGAGATCGCTCACAGGCCTGCTACTGGCTGGAGGATGTGTATTTACTATAGAGCACTTAATAGTGCTACTCGTAAGGATCACTTCCCTCTTCCCTTTATTGATCAAATTTTAGATAGGTTGGCTGGGTATGACTTTTATTGCTTTTTAGATGGTTATTCTGGATATAATCAAATTGCTATTGCCCCTGAGGACCAACACAAATATGCTTTCACTTGTCCCTATGGTATTTTTGCTTATAGACGGATGTCTTTTGGATTGTGTAATGCTCCTGCTACTTTTCAAAGATGCATGATGTCTATTGGTAGTGGATTGGTTGAAAATATTATGGAAGTGTTAATGGATGATTTTCCTGTGATTGGTCATTAATTCGATAATTGTTTGGAAAACCTGACTACTGAACCTGGTTTTGAATTGGGAGAAGTGCCATTTTATGGTGCGAGAAGGCATTGTCCTCGGTCACAAAGTTTCTGCTGCAGGTTTGAACGTGGATCGTGGCAATCTCAAAACTGCCGCGCCCTACTAATGAGAAGTCGGTGAGGAGCTTTCTGGGTCATGCAGGCTTCTACAGGAGGTTTATCATGGAGTTTTCGAAAATCTCTAAACCTCTGAGTTCTTTACTTGTAAAAGATGCAAAATTTGTTTTTGATGAACAATGTTTGTAGGCTTTTGAGAAATTGAAGCAGGCCCTTACTACCGGTCCAGTTCTTATCTCATCGGACTGGTCAGAACCCTTCGTCCTGATGTGTGATGCCAGCGATACTGCAATTGGGGCTGCCCTGGGACAGACAAGGAACAAGCTATTCAGAGCCAGCCATTATGCAATCAAGACTTTGGATGAAGCCCAGGTCAACTACACAACTACTGAGAAGGAGTTACTGGCTGTGGTGTTTGCATTCGATAAGTTCCGAGCTTATCTAGTTGAGGCGAAGACGGTGGTGTATACGCATCATGCTGCGATCCGTTATCTATTTGAGAAGAAGGATGCAAAGCCAAGACTGATTCGGTGGATTCTGCTGCTACAGGAGTTTGACATGGAGATCAAAGATTGCAAAAGGTGTGAGAATGTAGTGGCAGACCATTTGTCTAGGCTTGAGAATCCGATGGAGGGAGATGATCCTCAGATTCGCATCACTGAGGTATTTCCCGCCGAGCAGCTGCTCACAGTCAAGGAGGTGGATCCATGGTACATGGATTTGGTAAATTACTTAGTTGCAGGTGTGCTACCACCTGGCTTGTCCTCACATCAGAAGAGGAAGTTCTTGCATGATTGCAAATTCTACTATTGGGATGAGCCATTTCTTACCGTCGATGTGCTGATATGGTGATCAGGCGGTGCATCGGAATACAAGAGCGAGAGAAGATCATAGGGGACTGTCATTTATCCCCATATGGAGGTCATTGTGCTGCGAACAGGACGACCATAAAAATCCTTACCAGTGGTTTTTATTGGCCTACTGTTTATCGCGACTGTCAAAAGTTTGTGGCCATCTGTGATCGATGCCAGAGAATGGGGAATATCTTGAAGAAAGATGAGATGCCACAGAAGTACATGCTAGAGATTGAGCCTTTTGATGTGTGGGGCATTGATTTCATGGGACCATTCCCTAAGTCCCATGGATATCAGTACATCTTGTTGGCTGTGGACTATGTGACCCGGTGGGTTGAGGCTATCCCCACTGTGACCAGTGATTCAAAGGTGGTGCTAAAGTTCTTACAGAAGAACATTCTGACACATTTCGGAGCACCTCAGGCACTTCTGAGCGATGGAGGGTCACATTTCAAGAATAAGTGGCCGGGGAGCTTACTGGCTAAATATGGAGTTCACCACAAGATTGTATCTCCATACCATACCCAAGCCAACGGGCAAGCGGAGTTGGCTAACTGCGAGATTAAGCAGATCCTGGAAAAGTCTGTGGTTTCTAGGAAGGATTGGGCCACTCGATTGGACGATGCTCTGTGGGCATACCGGACAGCATTCAAGACTCCAATAGGTATGTCACCGTACCAATTGGTGTTTAGGAAGTCGTGCCACCTCCCAGTGGAGTTGGAGTATAGAGCGTTTTGGGCTGTGAAGAAAATTAACTAGGATTTGAACACTGTGGAGGATAAGAGGTGTTTTTTGCTGACTGAGCTTGAGGAATTTCACACTGATGCCTATGAGAGTTCGAGGCTGTACAAAGAGCGCGCAAAGCGGTTCCATGATCAGCGCATTCGCAGCCGCGACTTTGGCCCTGGTGATTAGGTACTTGTCTTTAATTCTCGCCTTCGTCTGTTTCCTGGGAAACTGAAATCTCGATGGGCTGGCCCATACTGCATTCAAAAGGTAAACTCTAATGGAATGTTTGACTTAATTGGGTCTACTAGCATGAATTTTACAGTTAATGGTCAAAGAGTTAAAAAATATTTTCATGCTGAGTCCGTCTCTTTTGTTTGTCAACTCCATCTCGCCGATCCTTAAGATGTTTTTCCACTTTGTCTAGCTACAGACAATAAATAAAGTGCTTGTAGGGAGGCAACCCAACTTTTATCTACTTTTATTTGCTTGGTTTTGGTCGTTTTTGTGTTGTTCTACCCCATTTTCCACAGTTTACGTTCACTTTTGGTTGTTGAGTTTATTGGGTGCAGGAAAGGAGATCAAAACGCGAGGAATTGCTGGAACAAACAACTTCGGCGACCCGTTCACAAACTCGGCGATCACCGTACGTGAATTTTGGGTCGCCAAGTTTATCGTCAAACAAAATCAGGTTCGAAGCGAACTCAGCAACCAAAAAATAATATCAGCAATCGCCGAGTTCATTGGTTAGGTCACCGAGTTTGCATTTTTTTATTCTTGTTTCGGCACACAATCGGCGACCCATTTACACGTTGGGCGATCGCTGATGTTGTAAACGGATTGCCGAATCCATAATTCCACGACTTTTGTTTCGGCACAACTTCGGCGACCTAGTTCATTTTTGGTGATTGTCGAACGAGTATCTAGGTCGCCGATATTTTAAAACCACGGTTTTTAAAATCTGAATCCCTCTTTTCCCCGCTCACTTTTTACTCTCTTTCTCTACAACACAAAACAAACCCACGTCCACATCTTCCCTTCTCTCTAAAATTACTCTTTCCTCACTCAAAATTTTTCGAATTCCTCTTGGATATTGCTTACCCAAGCCACTACCTATGTTTTCATCTGAGTGGTTTTTCAATTTTTTCCCAAAAATCACAAAACCCCAATTTCTAGGGTTCTTTGTTCTTCTTCAAGTTTTGCTTCAAAGGTAACCATCGTATTCCTTTTTTAATTTTCGCAATTTCGTTGATTATCTCTTGTTTTATTGCATTCGATGAATTCAATTTCGATATTTATCTTCAAATTCGTTGGATTAAGCATTATTTGTGTTGGGTTTTGATCTTGAATTGATTACATGTTAGCCTACCTCAATTATTATGATATTAGTTCAATTTGGCATGATTATCTTTTAAGTGTTAGTTATTTTAGGGCTTTGAGTTTGGGGGAACTTGATTATTGAGGTTTATGGATTGAATTATTGATGTTATTGTTCCTCCAGTTGTTTTAAAATTGTTAAGTATATGCATTGGGTGAGTCATTGTGGTTATGCTTGCATCTAGGATAGAGTCTTAATTGCCCGTCAAATTTACTTGAAGTTGGGGGATGTGTGATTTGGTGGTGAAGTTGAGAGTTGTGGATAGTACTTATACTACTAATTAGAGTTGAGAATTGAACTGAGTCAGTGAACTTATACTTAGTTGAATTTAGGGGATTTATCTTTCTTGTAAGTTTAGTTTATTTAACTTGTCTTCTTTCATTTACTGGTTTTGATATATAATTTTGTTATGCAGGATTTAAATGGCACCTAGACGTCGTCCTGAGCCAACTAGGCCGAAAGCATATGGGATTCAACTCCGGGGGTTGGACTTACATGAGAAATTTAAAACTTTGGCCGAGAGAGGGGTTGAAGGTACTCGGTACACAAATGTTGAGGCTTTGCAGACACTGGGATTGTACGATAATGTCAAGGAGCTCTTCTCGAACATTGGTTGGGACCCAATTCTGGATCTCGATGCCCCAACCTACAAGCATTTTACTTTGGCGATATTGAGCACCTTTGAGCTCACCACCACGGGCCGGAACACACCGATAGGGGCTACATTCAGAGCACTTGACGAAGACTGCACCATCACATCTAAGGAGATAAATAGGGCATTCGAGGTTCCCGACATTGGAGTGTACACCAAACCTCGAGGGTTCGATGCTAAGGTTTTCTGGCCCCACATCGACACTGACGGTGGTCCGAAATGGGAATCTAGCCATTGCAAGGCATCAATGATCCGGAACCCAGTATTTCGGATTATTTAGCGCATTCGGGCACACACCTTGTTTGCCAGAAAGGATAACAACTCCATGCAGGATGTGGAGCTCATGGTGATGTTTTGCATGCTATATCAGCAGCACTTGAACTTTGCCCAACTATTTCTACTACAGTCTAGCCGGGCAGCCTTAGCCAATCGTGGGCTGATTTGCATTGGGGGGCTCTGGTCTCATATTTTGCTATCCATGGGTATTTCCCCTGGGCAACACGAGCCACTGACGAAGCTAACTATATAGAAGTTGGTTGATCTCCGATTCATTCAAACCGGTCACCCTCCCTATCTCTTCTGCCAGCGCGCACCGCCCTACTTCCCACTGCCGAATCCCGAGCTCACTAACGTAGGGATTCAACGCTACCACAACAACTGGAAGTTAGATACACTGCCCCACTTGGAGGCGATTCAGGCCGCGGCGGCCGCGCATGAGAGGTATCCCCATACTCATACTGATGAGTAGGAGCATGAGGAGGATGCGGGATGCCCTGAGCATGACACTGACCGGGAGCAGCCCGACGAGCAGCCGTGCCGCATAGAGTAGGGGGGACCTCTCGGAGGAGCCAGGGCGAGTCCTCTACTTACTATGAGCGTCGCACACATCGTGTGGCATTCGAGAAGAGACTGAGCCACCTGGAGAAGTAGTGGGGGGATTGGAACACTCAGCTCCAGGCTTTATCAGCGGCTCAGACTTCATATGCTACCGAGCGCCGCTCTTTTGAGGTGGAGCAGCGCCAGGATTGGACAACCTAAAGATCATTTGAGGATGCCCAGCGCGAGCAGTGGACGGCACATCAGCGTCATTTTGAGCAAGAGCGGGAACGTTGGCGGCAATAGCAGGAAGCCGAAGAGCAGATGCGACTGTTAATGACCCATTTCCCGCAGTACTGGTCGCCGCCGCAGTGAGGATACATCGAAGTTTCACACACATCTCCGTGATCTTTTTCCCCACAAACTTATTCTTTCCTTTGTATCGAATAAGTTTGGGGGAGGGGGTGTGATCGGGTAATGTGTGCTTCTCCCTTCTTTATCTTTTCATGTATCTCTAACTGCTTCTACTTGCATTTGATTTGAGACTGCACTTGATGTACTAATTGTGAACCAGTAAACCGTTGTATTTGTTTCAGTTATTTGCTTTAGTTTAGTTGAGTTTGAGTATTTTTAGTTCATATTGGGTCTGTAATTGGGAGCTCTATTATCAAGATTAAAACTGTTTTGTTTGCATTGAGTTGATGATTATTGCAGTGTTGGTGTGGGAATCACAACGCCTTTTGTGTCTGAAACGATTGATGATCAATTAATGCACCCCTCGTGTTTATCTTTTTCTTTTAATTGTTTTTCTCATTGTTTGAGGACGAACAATAGTTTAAGTTTGGAGGGTTGATAAACACTCATTTTGTGCATTTTACTAATGTGAATCTGCTCACTTTTGACCTTAGATTAGACCATTACGTGGTATTTTTATGCATCATTCATAATCTTTAAGGAATTATTACGTTTGGTTTGGTTTTTTTGGTTGTTTATGCAGATTTCACGCACAATTGAGCTGTTTACAAGATTTGACCAAGTACCATGGGGCCAATCGATGCTAACTTGCATCGGGAAAAGGAAGAAGTGAGAAAAGATTGAAGAAAAAATAGAATTCCAGTTTGTGACGAACTCGGCAACCAGAATACAACTTCGGCGATCGTCAAAGTTTTTATTTGGTCGCCAAAATTGTTTTTCTCCCCATTTTGGTACGGGGCATTTTCGGCGACCCGACCGAAAATGCCGATCGCCGATCGGGTTATTTTGACGAATTTTTGGCCCAAATCCCATATCTTTTCAGATTTAGAGAGGCTAAGTATAAATAGAGCCTCCCAAGTCAGAAATTCGAACCTAGAACACAATTTTGAGAGAAAACCCTTGGGAAAGAGCTGAAGGAGGGCATACTGGAAGAGCAAGAATTGAGGATCAAGAATCAAGGCCACGGGTTTTGGTTTTCTATGTTTTTCATTCTTTTGACTCTTTACTTCTCTGTTTTTATGGAACTTAGCATGATTGGCTATGTCTTTTGTGGATTCTAGGGTTTGAAACTTGTTGAACATTTAACAATTATTTATTCGATTTGATTTTCCCTTTCCATTCGCATTCTAATTATTCCTGAGTTTTGATTAATTGCTTGATATTGGCCATTGATGGAAAATTTGATTGGTATTTGTTTGAACTGGAAGGTCTAGGTTTATCACTTAGATGCAGGATAATTAGATTTAATAAATTGAATGTCCGGAAGGAATTTGAGTTATTAAAGGGTTTTTGAAATCTAAGGTTTTTATCAAGAGTAGAAGTCCTCCTGCGCATCCGGAAGGAGTCATTAGGTCTTTTATTTCCATGCTATGGTTTAGAGTTCGAAAGAATCACCTGATAACATAAATGAGATTAACTCATGCGTTTGAAAATTAAATTGGAATTAAATTGAGTGAATATTGTTTAAGTGTTCTTCATAGTGGATTACCCTGGAATCCTGTTTTCCCCATATTTTCTAAAATCAATCTTTTAATTGCCTTTTTAGAATATGTACTTTTTAACATTGCCTAGGATAGATAAACAACTTCTCTACCGATGTGTCTAGATAGTAGTAACATATCTACATTTTAGTGCTTGATTGTACATCGAGCCTGCAATCATTGAGTTCGATAAATTATTACTTGCCATCTACAGTGGTTTGTACGCTTGCAGTTTTAATGTGTTGCAAAACACGCTATCACCAGCATGTGGGGAAAAACACACACATGGGCTGAGTACTCCGCGTACCAAGTGTTCATGGTGTCCCGAAAACTGAATACATATATATATGATGAAATCACCGTTTCACACAAGCATCACATAAAGGTTTTATTGAAATCTAACTTATGCATGCTCAAAACAATTTTAGCTCACATGGGATATCCCACTCATTTTGTGGTGCATCATAATCAATGATCATATAATTCACATAAAACGCATGATACACGCAAGAGGGTTACAACTCCTCCCTCCTCTTTATTTCTCCCATTTCTCCAGACAAGAGGGTGATTGTATCCCTCCTTATTTTCTCTCCTAAATGCTCGTGGCGTTTAACAATTATAAGCACCAAAACAATGTAACGGTGATTCTTTTTTCAGAAACCAAAACATCATTTATTTTCATTTTCGAAATCATTTGAAAAGCAAACCAAAAGAAAATAGGATAAAGTAGTGTTCACCTTATAGCTTATGCATAGTTTATCACATTGTACCACTAGTTGATGCCTCTTTGCCACAATCACTGACACCTAGATTATAACACTAAATTACTAGGTGTGTTCATTTAACTTCATGCATGCTTCAAGTAGTTTCCTCATACTTAGGCTCAATCATATTAGTCATGCTTGCTAGTAATAATTTAACATGTAAGCTTGTATACATCATGCTCTTCCAGTTTAATTAACATCCTCAACAATCATGCATTAATTATTATATGAGTTCTTCTAGACTTCTTTGATCATTCACATGCTCATGGACTCATAACCTTTTTGTGGCTTAGTTTCATATTTGTTTTAAAGGTGTATTCAATTATGAGACTCTCTACTATGATAAAGTCCTATTACTAAAAACAAATTATTGATTAATAATCATGTAAAATAATTTTGGAAACCTTATTTTATCTTTGAAAATATGTTAATTAAGTTTAAGGAAATAGTTGGGTGCAATTTAGAAGTACTCTATCACCTTGAACCTAAAAGGCTCCTATTTATGCATTCTAGAAAATGTTATTTTCAAAACTATGCCGATTGAAAACTACAGTGAATTAAGACATAAAATTTTACATGCATAAACTATATTTTTGTATGAATATATTCTAATTGACGGTTTGTAAAAATCATTTTTTGTTTGGTAGATATGGACTGGGGAAATTGGATTTCCTGGGAATTTTTGGCTACGGCTGAATATAGGGTATAACTTTAAAATTCATTGCGGCCAAAATACATATAACAATGACTTAAAAATTTATATGCATACTCTATGATTTGTCTAGAACCTAGAAATAAATTTTGAGAGTTTTTGGGAATGTCTAAGTACAGTTTCAAAAACCATTTTTAAGATGCGACACAAAATGACACATAATTGTGCAGACTGCATAACATTCTAACCAAATAGTGTTTTGACATGAAACCAAAGTCAAAACCTTCCTAACATATTTAAATCACACACCAATCGGGTTCCATTTGACCCGTCTGCCACAACCAAACTTCTTAGTACATGTCACAGATCACCAACAATATGCATTTTAGCTCATGTATTCAACTACCTCGTGGCTAGACATCATATATCAGCATGTTTTCACATTTTCAAACATCAACATGTTTGCATATTGATCTTACAACATATATTTCGAATTGGATCAAGCATATAAACACTATATCATCCACAAGCAACAAAATATCAAGCATTGGCTAGCAAGTAAGCATAATATCAACCCTAGTTCATCATATGGCTTCTAAGTCGACATGGGGTTTCTCGATCGTACATGCAAGCTCTCAAACATGTATATTAGGTCCTAAAGAGGGTACATAAGAGTTACTTGAAGGTTTTAATTTCAGATCTTGAGCTCTCTTCTCATAATTTTCGAAAATGGGCTCCTAGCTCCCTTTTTGCCTCTTTGTTTTCAATCACTTGTTCACCAGATCTACTTTATGGCTTCATGAATCTTCAATTTCCAGCCTAGGCCAAATCTTTAATGTGGGGATATGATAGGGCTTTTGGGTTTATTGGAAAGGAAATGAAAGGGTGAGTTTGGTGTGAAAATGGGAGTGATTTGGTTAGGAAATGTGGTAGTTCTTGATGTGGTTTTGTGGCTGCAACTCAAGGTCCATCAATGGAGGTTGGAGTAAATGGGAGATTGAAGATGAAGTGTAATTGGGGTGGGAGAGAGAGATAATGATCAAGAGAGGGAGGGGGAGGTGAGGTTGAGTATGGAGATTTATTTTCATACACAAGTATTTTCATACACAATTCCCATCTAACTCATGATTATGTCTAATTTTTTATTCACTATTTTACCCTTCAATAATTTTAGGGTCAAGGCATGACTTTTCTTCTAGAAGACCTATAAGGGTAAATATCCAACCCACTCACATTTTGGATTTTTTTAGGATTTAATTTAAATATGGAGAAATTCATAATCATCAACTATAATGTTGGGATTTATATAATTTCCCTAACTTAATTTAATAGGGTCGAAATCAATAGGAAAAACTTAGTAAAATAAATTCCCAAAATATTTCCTCGGAATCAACCTCGAGTTTATTCACATATATATACTAATGTGCCTTTAATTAATATAAGGCAAGAGGGTCGAAAATTACATACAACAAATTAGGAATCATAATTCCAAATTTTGTCTTGGAATTAATTCCGAATAATATTCGTCGTCGATTGAAATACTCAATTGGGCCTTAAATAAGTCCTCATGGGGATTTAATTAATATTGCTAAGGTAGAATGGGCCTACATTTTCCACACTAGCATTTCTTATTGGACTTATTTTATTTTCTCCAATTGGGCCCAACACATTTGTGATAATAAATAAATAACTAGTCCATTGCTCTTCAAAATTTAAAACTTGGGCTCAAATTAATTTATGTAGCCCATATAGTAACAATAAGAGAGCCGAAATAATTATAGATAGGCCGATTAATTTATTCGAAGCTTTTTTTTGACGTCATGCGTATTTAAATAATTATTTAGCACGGAAAAGATGCAGGGTGTCACAAAATTAATTTTAAATTGAAACAATCAATTAGAACATAAATAGTTATGAACCAAACTAATTTTGAATTGAAACAATCAATTAGAACATAAATAGTTATGAACAATACTTTGGTTCAATGCAAAATTACTTATTAATTATGGAAATAATACATAAAGAATTGTAATATACACATTCAAGTATAAATCAATTAAATTATTTTTTCTTAATTAATATTTTTTATTATCAACTCATAAATATTGAAAATTGACATGGTTTTTAATAATTAAAGTAATTGTTAGGGCCACGCTCCTGAGGCCCAGGCCCACTAGGCTCAATGGCCCAAATAATCGTCGGCTCGGAGTCACAGGTCCACCGGAAGTGAAAGAAGGCCCGGAATTGCCTAAGCCTAGAGATCAATGTCAATCCCTCGAGCTCTTCGGTATCGATCACAGTTAGGGGTCGGTAACGAGGAGGATATGAAGCCCTAAAAAGCCTGGCGGCACACGACCGTTGGAAACCCTAACCGACCCCAAAAAACCCAGAGTTGCTCCAAAAATCACGGCGAGTACGAGCTCGCCCATAGCTAGGGTTAGGTTAGCATTCTCCCCCTATCATGTCTATTAAGGGATGAGAATTTATTTTTCGATATCTTTTTGCTCCCTAACATTGTAACGTTACCGAAATCACCTTGGAATTTATATTCTAAACGAGAATATTTACTTGCTCTCTCTCTCACTTTACTTTAATCGTTATTTACGTCTTAATAGTCCTTATTTCGTGCATTATCTATTATTTCTCTTTCTATCACTTGCTGTCATTTAATAAATTCCAAGAGCTCCTTCATCTCAATAAATCGATCCTCAACATTTGGCGCCCACCGTGGGGCTCTTGGAATTCTTTTTCTGATTTGATAGCAGGTAATAACGAGAGAATTGGCAACCCTCCTACCGGACCTGATGGAGCGATCGAACTCATTTCCACAGAAGAATTAATCCAGAGGACCCAGCAAGCCACCGACTTGCAATCTATGCCATTGGAAGTACTGAACGCAACATTGGCCCGCCTCACCAAGAAATTGGAGGAAAGTCGCCGAAAAATGAAGGAGATGGATACCCGAGTCATGGAGCTCCACGCGACAAACCACGAATTGCGGAAAGAAAACCATCACCTATGTACAGAGGTGAGCGCCCTCAAAAACTGCCCGATAGTCGAGGAGCTCCCCTCAACAGGCGAGACGCAAACTAATCTGCGAAGAAACCTTGCGAGCGAACTGGATGACGTGATCAACATCGACCCTCCCCAAAGGGCGGGTACTAGGCATAACGCCTTGAGCGGGACAATAGCTAGGCCGACTCCTCGCTTCCCCAGCAACCAGGAAAGATGAATCGACCCGAGGAACGAGTTCGAGAAGCATCTTGAGGCAAGCATGTCCATGTTCAAGACACTGCTGACCAGGATCGCAGGAGCTATACCTCCGGACATGATGATCCCCCGCAACAGCTACACAGACTCACCGTTCACGCTCGGTATCACGAACATGAATATCCCAGCAAAATTCGCTCCTCCATTGTTCGTATTGTACAATGGAATGACGAACCCCGAGGACCACATAGCCCTTTACAAGCAAAAGATGTTGACCACCTCACTGCAGGCAGATCTTCGCGAGGCTTTCATGTGCAAGAGCTTCGGGTCCAGTCTCACCGACCCTGCACTCCAATGGTTCATCAATCTCCCGAAGAACTCCATCTCAACCTTTTCGAAGCTGCACTATGCCTTCCAAAAACAATATTCCAACTGCAGGCGCGTGGCCAAGAACCCTGATGCACTAAATAACATGTGTATCAAGAGAGGAGAGTCATTAAGGTCCTATGTTGGTCGGTTCAATCGCGAGCTTGCATCAATTCCCCACAGTCCGTCTCAAACCACCATCTATGTGTTCAAAAATGGGCTCGATATGATGTCCAAGCTCTATCGCGATCTGACCAGCGATCCATGTTACGACATGGATTCGGTGCTCGCCCAGGCCTATGCATAGATCAACTGGGAAAAAAATGAACCAAACCGTATCGCTCGCATGAGCGAGCAGAAGATGGCCGAGCTCGCTGAAGCACATAAAAGAGATCGACCAAGACCCGAGTCCTCGAGTTCGAGGTACGTGGATCAAAGAGACTACCAAATTGATCGACGATCGAGGAGGGACCACCCCTATAACCAAACACCTAAGGTCGGCGAAATAGTTTCGGTCCCCTACAACCTCAGCATTGACCAGAACTACCTTGTCAACGACGTTCTTAAAAACCTTAGGGACGCAATAAAATGGCCCGGGAAAATGAAGTCAGACCCAAAGTCGCGCGACAAAAAAAAGTTTCACGACTTCCACAAAAACCACGGGCACAAAACAATGGAGTGTCAAGCACTCCGTTTAGAAGTCATCGAACTATTAAAGAATAAATTTCTCATGGAATATCTGACAAACAAAGGCAAAAACACGTGGATGAGAGGAAGGCAGGCGAATCCGAACGGGAATGCGGAACCCCAGAACAAGCCTCCACAAATTGAACGAACAGTTCACGTCATCATAGGCAGATCAGAAGTGAGCGGGAAGTCACGCTCAACGGCAAAAAGAGCTCGGCGAGCTCTGAACCACAGAGCTCTTAATGCCAACTTCAAACAAGAGCACGAGGCAATCAAGTTCACATGTGATGATGCACCTAATCTCGTCCATCCTCGTCACAATGCACTCATTGTTTCCTAACTGATCTCCAATTGTCAGGTAAAGAGACTGCTCGTTGACAATGGTAGTTCGGCAAACATACTGTTCCTTCGAACCTTGAAGGAAATACAGATCCCAATCAGCAAATTGGAGCCAGAATCACCCCGGAATTTATATTTTAAATGCGAATTTTTACTTGCTCTCTCTCTCTCTCACTTTGCTTTTATCATTATTTATGTCTTAATAGTCCTTATTTTGTGCATTATCTATTATTTCTCTTTCTATCACTTGCTGTCATGTAATAAATTCCAAGAGCTCCTTTATCTCGATAATTCAAACCTCAACAGTAATAATAATTGCAAAGTTTTTTAGAAAAATTATTTTGTTTGTCAAATTAAATAATGTTATACTAGTATATATAATATTAAAGTTTTAAGGTTGTGCTTGCCATCAATATTTGCATCCCATTTTCTCTGAAGGTTTATGCTAATAAAATAAATGTCATATTTTAATTTTAGGATAAAAAAAATTCTTAATAGCTGATGATGGTCCCGAATTATCAGGGTATAACTTAGCAGCGGAAAATGTGGTTAATCGTTTCTTGCACTCTGCTGGTTACTCAGCTGACTGGGACCTTGTCAGCTGGTAAGTCAACTTGCACTCTGCGTACTCAGCTGACTGGCGACTGGCTCGTCAGCTGGTAGCTCAAGACTTAGAATATTTTTAGCCTTATTTTCACAGTTATATCAGTTTTCAGATATACACCAGCACTTGGGTGCTGGG